>JAJOOD010071406.1:0-15906 GCA_029582525.1 Solanum tacnaense
ATCACGCCATGTTAAGTGTTTTTTGCACATACTTTGTGCAAGCGATGTCGAGATAAGTCCCCACCACTCTTAAAAAAACATGCATTCTTTCAGATACCTTATTAAACAATGTCTTTGTTCAGTGTTTGTTATGACTTTTCTAGTGTTCAGATTTCCACAATTTTGGAATTGGAAGTGATGAAGCAGAGAGTTGTTTTGAGCCGTGATGAAATGCACAATTCCACTTGACATATGAACTTAAAATTCCTCCCACTTTAAACTTGAAAACAGAGTATTGCACTTTCTACGTATTTTGACAAGAAGCAGTTTGTTGGGCAGATTCTTTAACTTAAATAGCAGCTTGGATTTATGCATATGAAATTACAAGTCTGTCGATCGCCTTAAGATTAAATGCTCAAACGTTTATATGTATTGAGTTTAGCTTAATATGTAGATGTTTAGCTTGTTAATGAAATTACTTAATTGATGTAATTAAGAAAAAGGTAAGATAACTTCATAAATCCATTAATTGAACTTTGCAGTCGAATCCAATTACCTAACTGATAATTACGCTGAATATGTAACAAAATATTGATAAACGAAAACTAATGCTTTTATACATAGGGAAATGCACACTTCAAATACATCACAAACTAGTAAAGTAAAAGCTTTTATTTACATCATCTTTTCTTGTGCTTTTTCATTCTCTTAAGAATTTTGTGTTCCAATTCTACATCCATCCTCGAAAACCATGCTGGATATTGTGTTGAAAGCATTATGTATATTATGGACAGTCCAATAACAAGTCCACAACCGTAACCCATGAGAACTGCCTTCCAACTTATAATTGCTGAATCTTCTTCTTCTTCTTCTTCTTCTTCTTCTTGATCTAGCCCAAATGGAGTCGTTGCTTGTGGTACCCCAACACCACCACCACAAAAATTTGAGAGTGGCAATCCAAGTAACCCATCATTCCCTTGGTATGAACTGTTCTCAAACGTATCAAATTGTTTTCCTTTGGGGATGCATCCAACAAGATGATTGTGAGAGAGATTTAAGACTACAAGAAATGTGAGGGATGCAAGTTGTTGTGGAATTCCTCCGCTGATTTTGTTTGATGAGAGATCCAATGATTCAAGTACAGATAATTGGTGCAGTGATGCTGGTATATGACCTTCCAATCGATTATGAGATAAGTTTAGCGTGCGAAGCCCAATGAGATCTCCAATAATGCTTGGGATATGACCTTCAAATCTATTCCTTGAGAGATCAATAATTATATTTGTAGTCAAAACTCGAGGAAGTTCTAACTCCAGTCCCTTTGTTGTCACTATAAAGGAACTTGTGTAATAAACAGAAGGCATATCTGCTACATACTCTCGGGTGCCACTGTTCTTACCAATCATTTTCATGGCTTCAACATTCTCAAAAAAGCTCACTGGTAAATCTCCACTAAATCCATTGGATGAGAGATCTATGACTCGAATTTGAGCAAACAAGTTGCCAGTCCTTGAATCTTTTATAGGGCCATAAAACTTATTTGATCTCAAATTCAAAATCTGCAACTCAGGTAGGACTCCCAACCATTTAGGAAATATGTCACTCAACTCATTGTTACCTAAATCAAGAACTTTCAAATATTTGCAATTGATCAAGGATTGCGGGACTTTCCCCTCTAGCTTATTCCCGTCAAATTTGATGACCATAAGTTGGTTTCCTATACTAAAATTAGTATTAATTGTCCCGCTAAGACTGTTGCTGCTTAAATCTAAAACCCGAAGGATACTCATCTCACCCAAACATTGTGGGATTGTTCCCTCCAAATTATTGCTGCCCAAATCTAGCACATTCAGTGATGTCAGATTGCAGATGGTTGAAGCGATCTGTCCACTGAGATTATTGTGCGAAAGGAGAAGGTAAGATAGCTCACTATGGTTTAGGAGTGACTTTGGAATAGGACCTTGCAGCTGATTTTGTTTTAGGGATACTTGAAACAATGTTTTAGACTTGAACTCGTGAATATTTCCACTGAAATGGTTATCACCCAAGTCTAAATTAAATAGTGAAGGGAGGGAGAATATCCAGGAAGGTATAGTCCCATTCAAGTGGTTTGATGACAAGTGGAGTAGTTGTAGGTTTTGCGGACCACTTACATTAGAAGGAATTGGACCAGTTATGGAATTGAATGAAAAATCTAAGGCATTAAGTTGCATCCATCTGAAGTCAAGTTGGCCATCAAAGTTGTTTTTTCTAAGATATATCCACTTGATCTTTCCAAATCTATAGAAATGAGAAATGGTTCCTTCAAGATGGTTATAACCAAGGTCCAAACCCTCTATACTGGTGAGATTCCATAGAGGTTTAGGAATGGAACCTGAGAGATTACAAGAAGCTAATATCAATGTACGCAGTGAAGTTAGATGACCAAATGATTCAGGTATCCCACCAGTAACATTCACTGTACTGAGGTCTAACTCCATGAGTGATGCACTGCTATTCCATTTGGTTGTGGGAAACCTAACAGTGAGCTGGGGATTGTCTGATAAATCAAGAGATTCCAAGTTGGAAAGGTGAAAAACTCTTTCTGGCAGCATCCCGTATAACTGTGTTCCAAAGGCTTAGAGTAGTTAAATAAGAAGACAAATTTAGAGGAATGGTGGAAGAGATGTTCACAGAGTCAAGGTTGAGCTCTCTTAATTGGGTCAAGTTCTTAAGGAGCAGTTCAAAATTGTGAGGTCTGAATCTAAGACCATCTGAATAACTCTCAATACGAAGAACCTGTAATTTAGAAAGACGAGAGATTTCTGCTGGTATTAGACCTGTAAAACTTGAATACGACAAATCAAGATGAGTCAAACTAGAAAGCTCACCAAATTTAGGTGAAATGAGCGACCCAGAGAAATCATTATAAGACAAATCAAGCCTTTTGAGATTGGAGAGTTGAAAGAGGCTACTGTTGGAGTGAAACTTGCCTTGAAGTCTGCATCTAGTGAGGTTAAGCTCAATCACTTGTCCCGTCGCCACGTTACAATGAACTCCATCCCATGAGCAGCAATCTATGCTTTTGTTCCATGATATTAATTTCGAATAAGCATCTATAGGAAACATGTGCTTGAATTGTAGAAGAGCAAGAGCTTGATCTTTGGGGCACGAATGAGATAAGGATGAGCAGAAAGCAAGTTGACAAAGTAAGGAAAATAGCATTAAAAAAACAAGTTTTATGTAACCCATTTCTGTACTAAAATGTTCAAAACTAATTAAGTTGGTAGATAAGAAATCAAAAATCTTTTTTTTGTTCCTCTATTCAATAATTTAGATGTGGTATATATAGCACAAATTAAGCAAAGAAAATCCTTCAAATTTTTGATTGATGTCAAATAGTAAAAGTCTGATGTTATTTAGGATTTGCCCATGTTATAGGGTGTTATAATATTTTAAAAATAATTCCACTTGACTTCAATTTTCTATGAACATAAAAGGAATTCAAATTATATACATTGACAGTATAAAATATTTTTTGGCTATCATGTTGCTTTACCGCCCGTACAAGGTTACTTCTCATATTTCTTAGATCATTATTCCAAGCTTGTTGTATAAATTTTCCTATAGTTGGTTTTAAATAACTCAATCGTATAAACTTCTTTTGTACTCTGAAGTGTCAATGCTTAGAAATTAAAGTACTGGAAAAAATCTCAAGTCAATGCAAAGAAAAGTTCAAATAACTGAAAAATCCTATCACTTGTAATACAATTTTTAAGATACCTTAGTAGACCAATATGTCACATTCCTAAGTCTTCGCAAATAGTCCTCACCCAGATATTTATTACAAAGAAAAGCGGCCCATATATTCCTACCGTTATAAAAGTGGCTCACACATACCTTTTCATCAAATTGAAATGAAAAAAAGTAATTTTAATTTATTTTTTTTATTTTTAATTTTAGGGCAAAGAACAAATATACCCCTCAACTTTGCGATTTAGAGCATATATACTCCTCATTAAAAAGTGATGCATATATACCTCCATCGGCTAACAAATGGTGCATATAAATAGATACACCCTCATTGTCTAATAAATGATATACAGTTACCCTTTTCATTAACAAATTGATTTTTGTTAAAAAATAATCTTAAAATTGGTTTTTTCAGTCAAATTTATTGTTGTGGATCATAAATGCATATTCAAAGGTGTGATCTTTCGTCAATATATACCTATGAATTAATTAATGTTATCATCCACCGGCGGATGTGGAAAATGAATGAACCACAAATTAAGCAAAGAAAAATCTACAACTTCTTCTTTGGAGTAATCAATTCCAAGAAGCACACCTACTAACTTCTGTCAAATTTTAAGTTGTCAATTACATATCCTCATTCACATTCATAGGTGAAATTCTACTGAAAGAACTTTTTTAGACTATTAAATTTACCGTCTAATATAAAAAATTTATATTAGAAGAATACCATAATTATGATAATAATTAAAACAAATTATGTATGCATAAAAATTATATAATAAAAATTTCTTTAAAATGGTTAAAATGGGTATCTTATTATTTCTTAGAAATTTAGCTTGAAATAAAATTTTCAATTCAACAAAATTTAATTAAAAAATCATTTAGATTAGTTGGGTGACTTTCTAAATAGTTGAGTGACTTTTGAGTTATATAATTACGTTCAATGACTTTCTAAGTGTAATTCTTAACTTCTTAAGTTAAAAGCTATAAACCCATCCAAACATACTCTAACTCTCTTCTGTTAGAAAATAATAGAACTTACTAGACACTTTAGCTTTTGAGCGATTGAAATAATATAAGTTTGATTAGTTCTTAAATACCACATTAATACAAGTTTGATTAGCTCTTAAATACAACAATAATTCAAGTTGAAATTTCTGTGCTATTTGGACATAGTCACATAGAGATAGGGAGTTGAATGCTAAAGCATGATTTGATCATTGGAAAAATCTCATATTTGTGGTCATGTTTGTTTGCATAGTAGTCAAAGTTTGGTAGGTATTTGTAATAAATTTTGGTGAGTTAGTATCTTAAAAGGTCACTCAACTTAGAGAATTTATCTAGTAAAGTCATTAAACTTTATTTTATATCAATAAAATCACTCATCTCATGCATTTGTATCAATAAAATCACTCAACATATGTATTTGTATCAATAAAATCAATCAACTAAATTGGGCAAAATTGAAAATTATTTTTATACCATGAAACATAAATCCCATAAGTAAATAAAATTAAATAAAACTCATTAAGAAATTTTATGGACAAATTTAATTAGTGAGATAAATACTCTTATGGCATTTCAATAAATAAATATACAATAATATCATATGAAATTTCCTGCTCTACAATTATCATTTATAGCGAAAAAAGTTAAGTACCTATCATTTTCCATGAAATTAAAGTGTTCCACAAATATTTTTATAGAAAAAACATTAAAAACGAAACAAGATAGAAGTTCAATACTCACATTTTTTTGGAAAATACTCACCAATGCGATGCATTCTGAAATTCGCCGTAAACATAGCATAATTTTTTTTTAAAACATTCTCACAACTTTCTGAAAATAGAAAATAAAAACTCGTAGACAGAAGTGGAAAAATAAAGTTGAATTTTGTGACCTTCGAGTTTTCGTCGTGAATTTGTTTTGAGTATTAGTGTATATTTGTTTATTGTAATGTAATATCATAAGAGTATTTGTTTAACTAATTAAGTTTGTCTTTAAATTTTTTTTTTATTGAGTTTTAAATTTTTTATTTATTGTGGAGTTTATTTTTACATGTTATAAAAAGTAATTTAATGATAAATTTAGTTGAGTGATTTTATTGATATAAATACACAAATTAAGTGATTTTATTGATACAAAACAAAGTTCAATGACTTTACTAGCTAAATTCTCTAAGTTGAGTGACCTTTTAAGATATTAACTCAAATTTTTGTTGGTGAATGGTAGTTGGAGTCATAGTGGTTCCAATTATGTTTATTTAATGTATATATATTTGATGTAGTTTTAGAGGGTTGTGTCACATACAACTCACTCATGAATCTTTCACGCTCTTACAAGTTCAAGTAAGCCTTTTCAAACTAGATCGCTAAGGGATTGAAGAAAGACATAAGAATTTCTAAGAAGATTATTAGGGGTCATTTGACTTGAATACAAGTTATGCTGGAATTGGTTTGTCATGTTCAAACTTATATTCATTGCATAATTTTTAAGAATAAGTTGTTTGTTTATAAAATGATAAGGCACAAGTACCCCCCTAGACTATGACCGAAATCTAGAGACACACCTAAACTTAATTATGGTCCTATTACCCCTGGACACATGTTTTTCGTATTTTTGTGCACCTTTTGTGCTGACGTGGTACCGTCAACCACCCAAGTTGGTTGTGTTTGTACACACTCGCCTACCACGTATATATATATATAATTATTTTTAAAAATAAAAATAATTTATTTTAAAAAAATATATTCTTATTTTCTTTATCTTGTATTTAAATTAAGTCAATACACATTTTTTCACCTTGTATCGAAATATTTTAATTTACAATTAATATTTTTACTTCCATTAGAGAAAAAAAGTATATATGAGTCATACGTGTACCCGTAGGGGTATATATGATCCACATTTATAATGAGGGGTATCTAAAATCCAAATTATAAAGTTGAGGGGTATATAAAATTATCCTTTTCTCTTCAACCAATTTAAGTTTTGAGAGCAAAAAAGAAAAGTCTTGTAAGAGTAGGTGTTGATGTTTTGGCCTTGACAAAAACGATTAAGTTGAAAATTCAATAAAAAAAAAACGTATTTAGTTAGGATAAAGTGTTAAATGGTGTAAAGATCTTGACTTAAAGGTAAATAATAAATCTAGTCAAAAACCACTACAAATTTTGATGGGACTAATTCATTAAGTCCAAATAAACAAATATTGTGAACCACAAATTAAGTAAGGAAAAATCTACCACCGCTAATCAATTCCAAGAAGCTCATCCGGTCACTTTCAGTCAACTTTTGAGTTGTCAATTACGTATCACATTTTCTGGTGAAATTCCATTGAATAATCTTTTTTAGACTATTATGAAAACAATTGTAATAATACAATTTTTTTTGATACATTATCAATTTTAAAACGTCATAATCCCAACTTTCTACAAGTAGTTCAGACGCTACGCATTAGTAATCTCATTTGTCAAATTTGTACCATCACACATAATGCAGAAAAATTCACCTTGAGAATATTATGTCTAACAATAAGAAATAGTTATTAAATCAATTAAAGTTTTAGAGAAAGAAAAGTGAAGGGAGCTTTGGAACATCACTTAAGTGTCTCTGTGTGACGTCTAGGTCACGTATTTAAATTTTTTAGACACTGCAAACGCAGGATGCTTTGTGCACCGGATAACCTCTTCTTTTTTAGAGGAGAAAGAAAACTCTATAAGAATGATAATCGATGTATAGACTTTGACAAAAAAAATTTGTAACCATCCCAATGTGTGTGAAGGTCATTTAATCTAATAGTAGTCAAGTAAGAAATAATTATTTTATCTATTAAAATTTTTAGAGAAAAAAAGAAGATGAAAGAGTCTATGAAGAATATTAATTGGTGTATAGACTTTGTTAAAAACATCTGAAGTCTAAAATTCAAAAAAGTTTACTTAGTCAAAATAAGATCAGTAATAATTGGTGTGTAGACCGTGAGAAAAAAATATTTCAACTCAAAATTCCGAAACAATAGTGATAGGTTAGGATAAAAGTGTTGGTTGGTGTATAGACCTTTAACTTTCAAGTAAAAAATGCCAACTTTTTTTTTTCTTTTATGATAATCTAGAATGGGATTTGATAATTTTAGTGTGTTCTTTTAATTTTGGAGATAAAATAAGAATGCTTCAATGTTATGTTTTGTTGGGTGTACAAATAAAATCTTGCATAAGAAGTTGATAAGAAGAAGATTTGTTAAGAGTAGTGATCTCAAGTCAATGCACAAGTCATTGCACAAGAATGACTTGAGAATATTAGCTTTAACAATTGGGGAAAATTATCTAATCAATCTAAATTAGGAAAAGCCACAAGTACCCCTTGAATTATGATTGAAATTTAAAGACACGCTTTATATTTACACTCTTTAAACTATGAACTTACTACGAAAAAATTACCTAAATACGTTACTTATTTTGTTATATTCTTTAAAATTTTCTACAATTTGAAAAATTACAAAATCTCAACTCTCTCATATTCTTGGATACATCACTTTATGCAATGTATCGATCAAATACATCACTTTGTGCGATGTATCGGGATATACACGATGTATCACGACGTTGAGTGATATTAGGATGTTGAGTGATGTATCTGAAACTGAGATGTGATGTATCGGGATGTTGAACGATATATCAAGATGTTTTGGGATGTATTCGGGTTTCACCAAAATTAAGAATTTTTTTTTTGTAATTTAGAAAACAGTAAAGATATGATGTAATTATCTCTCAACATTATGGGATTTGTGTAAAAATCTCAATTACTAATGACAGTATTGAGATATCTCAGCATAACCAATACAATCATAATTAATATAAAAATTACTAATTTCAGCATTACTGGTACATGCGGTTCAATTCTATTCTTATACACCTACCAAAACAACCCCCTTCATGTAAATTATACATACCTTAATTAATACTAAATCTAGTATATAAACTAATGCAAGTTATACATAAGTCAAAAAAGTATACCAAACAAGATAATTAATAATACATAAAATTAATACATGTATGGACGAATCTAAAGAGTTGTCGGAATGTTCATCTGAATCCCCTCCATAAAAAAGTTACATAATAAACAAGGTAACTTTATAAATTTTTGATCACTTAAACATAAAATTAGAGACTTACTCAATAATTTAGGGTTCAAAAATCGATTTCGAATTCGAACTGCATGAAATACATTTTAATTTTTCGAACCCATCAACCACATATACACCCACCCACATGTTTCATCTAATTATGATCCGGAAGCTCTAGTGTCAATTTTCACATTACAAATACAAAGTTGACGTCAAAGCTATTAGGTTCACATAACTAATTCATCTAGCTAGTCACATTCTTTTGGGCGGAAAGCAGGCCGGACCTTACGGGCGGGTATCACTATCCACCTAGTTGATAAATCCGAAATATAGTAAAAACATATTTTTTCTTGAAATTCTTTCTCGATTTTCAATAAAAAATTGTTCTTGGTACTTTTTATCAGTACGAGGCTATCGTAACAGTATATAAGAATTAGGCTCCTTATAGAAATTAATTATTGGGGACATATAGATTGGAAAGTATGCCTTTGCATCAGGCTATTGAACTATTGACAAGGGGGAGTGCATGCAAGGTGTTTGATGAAATTACTGAACCGTGTGTTATCTCGTATAATGTGATGGTTGATGCTTGTGGGAAAAATGGGGATATGGGTTTGGGGTTCTTGATGTTTTCTTGCATGCTTATAGTGATGCTAATTCATGGACTAGTATGATTCATGGGTATGAAGAACAGGTGCTCTGAGGTTGCTGTTAAGTTTTTTTTTGAGAAAATGATGGTACACGAGGATATGAAGTGTGGTTTATTGAAGCCAAATGAGGCAGCTTTTGTTAGTGTTCTTAGTTCCTGCACGTGTTTGGATGTTGGGGTAGCGTTATATCTAGGGAGGCAAGTACATGGTTAGGAATGAGGCAGGTAGATTAATCGCGCTTTATGGGAAGATGGGTTGTTTAGTATATGCTTGGAAGGTATTTGATGTGATGGTTAGCAAGTAGGTTTGAGCTTGGAATGGTATGGTTTCTTCCCTAGCTTTGAATGGTAGGGAGAAGCAAGCATTAACGATGTATGAGAAGATGAGATCGAAGGGGCTGCAACCAAATGAGATTACCTTCGTGGCAGTTCTATCAGCTTGTGTGTGTCAAGCTTGTCGATTTCGGTTTTCAATTGTTTGAAGCAATGTCACGTGAATTCGGACTTGTAGCTAAAATGGAACATTATGGTTGTGTGGTTGATCTATTAGGGAGAGTTGGGCTACTGCAGGAAGCGTACGACTTCATAAAGAAGATGACTTTTGAAGCTGATGCTACTGTCTTGGGGGCTCTGATGGGTGATTGTAGACTTCATGGAGCTATCGAGTTGGGAAATGAAATAGCACAACTATTGCTGGGGTCGCAACTGAATCATTCTTGAGTTATGTGCAACTCTCATGCATTTATGCTGGCACAGAGAGGCTGGATCATGCTGCTTCCTTGAGAAAAGCAATGTTAGATGCTGGAATACACACAGTTCTCACAGTTTTATTAAGTAAGCTGATAACTGCAGCAGCTTGGTGATGGAATCTCGACTCATCTAAAAGGATCCTGCATATGGATTTAGCACATAGATTGAAGCACTGCTTAAAGAAAGCAGTAGTCATAGCTTGACTGATCAAGAAGGAGGACACATTTTTGTGAAGATGCACAGCAAACCTGGTTCCAAAGTCTGTTTGTCGAGGTATTTCTTTTTGTTTTCTACTTTTCTTTTTCTGAATCTTTTTCTTTGCCACGAAACTTTGAAATTATGGAGCGGCTTGCTAATTAATTAATCTGAACAATAGTTGATCACGATAAACATTACCTATAGGCAAGCGGTTCTGCTTGATTTCTTCCTAAATGAAGTTGTGACATGTTTTCTTTCCCTTTAATTTTTTTTGACACTGTTTGCTCCATGTTATAGTGATATCACGAGAGGCTGCCCCTATAGCGTGTAGTTCTGAATTCATTTAATTATAGTAACAGAAGATTCTTTTTTTGAAACCATGACTCCGTGTTAGACACTAGATTTTCTGAGTTATGGACCAAGAGATTCCCATTTCTGAGAATAAGTCTCTTTCTCATGATACGCCAGTTGGGCATTTTGCTGTCGCTTCAATGAAAAAAGGTAAGATAGTTAAGAGAACAGACTGCAGCTTTGGTCCATGGTTTCCTGATGTTACTTTAATCTTTTGATGAAATACCATCATTAGTCTGTATAAAAGTATTTTCAAACTCAGTAACCACAGATTTTTTTTTTCTGAACGTTAAAGTCATCTGTTCTATGTCTGTGTTATGATGTTATGTGGAAGAGGTGAGTGAAATACAATGTTTTTAGTGATGGCACATATCGTCCAACTAAATGATCTAAAGATTCATGTTTGTGTCCGATTTCTGTTTATGAGTTGAATAGGCCTTGGGAGATAGTTAACTAATAATTAGGCTTGAAGATATTTCTACTGCCCAAGACAAATGGAAACAAAATCTGGTTGAGTCTCAAAGGAAGAAAAGCCCAGGCTTTATTCATAGCCATAGGGAAACAAATACTTTATGAAACATCACATACTATGAAAGTAAAAGCTTTTATTTGCATCTCCAGCAACTTATTAGACTTGAATCCCGCAACTTTAAAAAATATAGAATTGAACTTAAGAGCTAGAAAACATAAAATGTATAAACAATATAATCTTCTGAAAGATAAAATGTATGGATTGTAAAACATCTAGATCCCTTGTCATAGTCAGCAAAAATATTTTAAGAAAATGCCTTATAAAGACTAGAGCATATGTCAATTCATAGTTAACAAAAAAACAGATCAAATGAAATGCTAATATCTAATAAGTCGAACCAAAAGAATCTGTATAGAGATCTAAGTTGAACACCTGGGTTACACACTAATTTCTTTTCTTGTGCCTTTGCATTCTCATAATAATTCTGTGTTCCAATTCATCAAACATCCTTGAAAACCATGCTGGATATTGAGTTAATAGCATTATGTATATTGCGAATAGTACAGTAACTAGTCCACAACCACAACCGTAACCTATGAGAACCGCCTGCCAACCAGTGGCGGAGCCACCTTACAATGAGGGGGTTCATCCGAACCCCCTTCGGCGGAAAATTATATGATTTATACATGGTTAAAATAATTTTTTAGGTATATGTAGTAGATGTCGAACCCCCTTCGGCTACTTTGTGTGTCTATTTTTTTAGATTTTGAACCCCCTTACTTAAAATCCTAGCTCCGCCACTGCTGCCAACTTATCATTGGTGTATCTCCTCCTTCTTCTTCCTCTAGCTCTACTGGAGTTGTCACTTCTGGTACCCCATCATCATCACCACAATCTATTGAGAGTGGAAATCCACGTAGTTCATCATTCCCTTGGTATGAACTATTCTCAAACCTATCAAATTGTTTTCCTTTGAGGATGCATCCAACAAGATGATTATGAGAGAGATTTAAGACTGCAAGAAATGTGAGGGATACAAGTTGTTGTGGAATTGCTCCGCCGATTTTGTTAGATGAGAGATCCAATGATTCGAGTACAGATAAATGTTGTAGTGATGCTGGTATAAGACCTTCCAAGCCATTATGAGATAAGTTCAACGTACGAAGTCAACAAGATCTCCAATAATACTTGGAATGCCACCTTCAAATCTATTCCTTGAGAGATCAACAATCATGTTTGTAGTCACAATTCGAACAAAATCAAAATCCAGTCCCTTTGTTGTAATTGTCGTCACATAATCATAATAACGCCTATATTCATCCCCTACGTACTGTGGGGTTCTTGTATTCTCATCAATTATCTTCATGGATTGCAAATTCCCAAAAAGACTTGCTGGTAAATTCCCACCAAATCCATTGGATGATAGATCCATAATTTGAAGCTGCGAAAACAAGTTTCTGTTTCCTGAAACTTTAATGGGACCATGCAACTTATTTGATCTCAAGCTTAAAATCAACAAATCAGGTAGGGTCCCCAACCAGTTTGGAAATGTGTCATTCAATTCATTGTTGCCTAGATCAAGGAGTTTCAAATACTTGCAATTGATCAAAGATCGTGGGACTTTCCCTTGTAGCTTATTCCCGTCCAATTTAATGATGTCCAGTGAGTTTCCAGTGCTAAAAGTTGTATTAATTGTCCCACTAAGATTGTTGTTGCTCAAATCCAAAACCAAAACAGCACTCATCTCCCCCAAACATTGTGGAATTGCTCCATTCAAATTATTATTTCCCAAATCTAGGACCATCAGGGTTTTTAGATTGCAGATAGTTGAAGAAATCTGTCCACTGAAATTATTTTGCGATAGGAGAAGATATCCTAGGCGCTGCTGGTTTAGGAGTGACTTTGGAATAGGACCTTCCAGCTGATTTTGTTTTACAGAAACAGAAAAAAATGTTTGGGACCTAAACTCCTGAATTTTCCCACCAAAATGGTTGTCACTCAAGTCCAAATCAGTTAGTGAAGGAAGGGAGAATATCCAGGAAGGTATAATTCCATTCAAGTAGTTTGATGACAAGTTGAATGATTGTAGGGTTTGCAGTCTACTAATGTTGGATGGAATTGGACCAGTTAGAGAATTGGACGAAAAATCTAAGGTTGCAAGTTGCGTCCAGCTCCTGTTAAAGGATAAGAACTCAAGTTGGCCATTGAAGTTGTTATTTCTAAGTGAGAATCCCCTGAGCTTTCCGAATCTCAAGAGCTGAGAAATCGGTCCTTCAAGATTGTTATTACCAAACATCAAAATCTCTATGTTGGTGAGATTCCATAGAGGTCTAGGAATGGGCCCTGAGAGATTGGAATAACTCATCACCAGAAGAAGCAATGAAGTTAGCTGGCTTAATGATTCAGGTATCCTACCAGTAAAATTTACACCACTGAGATATAACCTCATGAGTGATGCACTGCTATTCCATTTGGTCATGGGAAACCTAACTGTGAGCTGGGGATTGGATGGTAAATGAAGAAATTTCAAGTTGGAAAGGTGAAAAACTCTTTCGGGCAATATCCCACGTAATTGTGTGTATGGAAGCTGTAGAGTTGTTAAATATGAAGAGAAATTTAAAGGAATAGTGGACAAGATGTTCACACCGTAAAGGTCAAGCTCTCTTAATTGGGTCAAGTTCTTAAGGAGCAATTCAAAATTGTGAGGTCCAAATCTAATCTCATATGGATTACTCTGGATACGAAGAACGTATAATTTAGAAAGGCGAGAGATTTTTGCCGGCCCTGGGAAGTCAAAATTCAAGTTTGATTAGCTCTTGAATACAACAATAATAGCAGCAATGTACATGTAAGTATTTCACCTTGGCAAATGCAAGGAAGGACTTTGATAGATGAAAAAAGAAATCAACTTTAGCTCATATTTGTGGTCCTATTGTGGTTGGTGAATGGTGGTGGTTGGAGTCATAGTAGTCCAACTATGTTTATATATATATATATATATATATATCTTTATCCCATGTATCTTCAGCTTACTTCATTCTATTAGCTAAAATTTCATTCGCCACTTAAAATAAATAAATTGCTTATGTGTGTACATATTTTATTGGGCTGTACACCCATGCAAGTGAGCTCGGGTCTCAGGTGTGCAGGCAAGGTGTTTGATGAAATTCCTGAACCATGTGTTGTCTCGTATAATGCGATGCTTGATGCTTGTGGGGAAAATGGGGATATAGGTTTGGGTTTTTGATGTTTTCTCGCATTTCTTATAGAGATGTTTATTCATGGACTAGTATGATTCATGGGTACCTGAGGTTGCTGTTAAGTTTTTTCGAGAATATGATGGTACAAGAGGATGTGAAGTGTGGTGTATTGAAGCCAAATGAGGTTACTTTTGTTAGTATTTTTCTTCTTGCACGTTTTTGGATTTTGGTGTGGCGTTATATCTAGGGAGGCAAGTACATGGTAAGGAATGAGGGGTGGTTTGGTATATGCTTTGAAGGTATTTGATGTGATGGTTAGCAAGCAGGTTTGCATTGGAATGCTATGATTTCTTTCCTAGCTTTGAATGGTAGGGAGAAGCAAATGGGCTGCAACCAAATGAGGTACCTTCGTGGCAGTTCTATCAGCTTGTGCAAGTACCAAGTTTGTCAATTTCGGTTTTCAATTGGTTGAATCAGTGTCATGTGAATTCGGACTTGTAGCTAAGATGGAACATTATGGCTTCATGAAGAAGATGCCTTTTGAAGCTGATGCTACTTTCTTGGGGGATCTGATGGGTGCTTGTAGACTTCATGGAGCCATTGAGTTGGGAAACGGAGTAGCTCAACTATTGCTTAAATCATGACCGAATCATTCAGGGTGATATGTGCACTCTCAAGCATTTATGCTGGCACAGAGAGGTGGAATCACACTGTTTCCTTAAGAAAAGCAATGTTAGATGCTGGAATACAGAAGGTTCCGGCCCACAGTTTTATTTAATAGAGCTGATAACTGTAGCAGCTTTTATTTGCAAAATTGTCAATGAGCCTGCTTGGTGATGAAATCTGGACTCATCAAAATCAGCTAAAAGGATCCTTCATATTGGTTTTGCACAGAGATTGAAGCACTGCTTAATGAAAGCTGATGTCATAGCTTGACAGATCAAGGAGGATACATTTTTTGTGAAAATGCACAGCAAACCTGGTTCCAAAGTCTGCTTGGCGAGGTAATTCTTTTTGTTTTCTACTTTCATTTTTCTGAATCTTTTTATTTACCCTGAGAAGTTATGGAGTGGTTTGCTAGTTAATTAATCTGAACACTAGATGATCATGAAAAACATTGTTTAAAGGCAAGTTGTTCTGTTTATTTCCTTCCCGAGTTAAGTGTCAAATCCATATGGGTTTCAATCATTAGCAATTCTATCATTCAATTGCGTGTTCATGTCTAATCTTAGTTTAGGCTTTATACACTATTGCATGTATCTCTATGCAAGTTATTGTTAGGTACTGAGGCGTAGTTGTATAATAGTGATATCCAGGTCAGGTCAGCTTGTGTTCTGCTCGATTAATTCAATCGATACCGTCTACCTTCCACCATATTGGATAACTTTACCATCCGAGACTTAGGGAAGAGTTCTTCCAGTATCACCTCTTCTAGGATTCTAACTTTGGTTTC
>JAJOOD010071408.1:0-21574 GCA_029582525.1 Solanum tacnaense
CAATTTGATACCCCTGTAGTTGTTGCAGTTTTGGATATCACCCTTGTTTTTATACAACGGAACCATTGTACTCCACCTCCATTCATCCGGCATTTTTGCTGTCTTAAGGATAACATTAAACAGCCCAGTTAACCACTTTATGCCTGCCTTGTCCATGCTCTTCCAAAATTCTACAGGAATCTCATCGGGTCCGGTCGCTCTTCCCCTGCTCATCCTACTAATAGCCCGTATAACTTCCTCGGTCCTAACGCACCTACAGTACCCAAAATCCCGAAGTCTTTCAGAGTGCGCCAAATCACCCAATACAATGTCTGCTTCCCCTTTTTCATTTAAAAGTTTGTGAAAGTAGCTTCGCCATCTTTGCTTGATGGAGGTCTCTTCCACCAATATTTTGCCTTCCTCATCTTTGATACACTTCACTTGGTCCAAGTCGCGCGCCTTCCTCTCTCTTGCTTTTGCGAGCCTATACAACTTCTTATCCCCGCCTTTGTCCCCCAGCTCGACATACAAGCGTTCGAAAGCTGCCGTCTTCGCCTTCGTAACAGCTAACTTAGCTTCTGTCTTTGTCGTCTTATAGACTTTCTTAAGCGTCCGCTTCTCTTCCTCGTCTACACACTCCGCCAATTTTGTGTGTGCAGCCTTCTTCGCTTCCACTTTGCCTTGGACTTCCCCATTCCACCACCAGTCTCCTTTATGGCCTCCAAATTTACCCCTTGACACCCCTAACACCTTAGAAGCAACTTCCCTAATGCAACTAGCTGCTTTATTCCACATGATGTCCGCATCCCCGTTACCACTCCAAGCCCCCATCCCCAACAACTCCTCACCCATCTCCCGCGAAAGGGCAGGGGTCAACCCTCCCCATTTAATCCTCGGTCGATCAGGTACTATCTTCTTCCTCCTATCCCTCTTAATTTTCAGATCCATCACCAAAAGCTTGTGTTGGGTAGTGAGGTTTTCACTTGGGATGACCTTGCAGTCCTTAAAGAGACCTCTATCCCCCTTCCTAAGGAGTAAGTAATCTATCTGAGTCTTAGCTACCGTGCTACGAAAGGTAACCAAGTGGTTCTCCTTCTTCGGAAAGCACGAGTTAGCAATCACCAACTCAAAAGCCTTAGCAAAGTCTAGAAGCGAAGTTCCACCTCCATTTCTCTCCCCAAAACCAAAGCCTCCATGAACATCATCAAAGCCACTAGAAGTTGCCCCGATGTGTCCATTAAAATCTCCACCAATGACAATCTTCTCGGTATTCGGAATACCTCTAACTACCTCATCCAATTCCTCATAAAAGAGCTTTTTGGCCTCCTCGTCCAATCCCACTTGAGGAGTTAAGCACTAATAACACTCAAAGTACATCCTCCAATGACTAGCTTAATCGTCATCAGCCTATCATTGATCCTCCTAACCTCCACCACTTGCTCCCTCAAATCCCCGTCTACTAAAATACCCATTCCATTTCTATCCCTTGACCCTCCTGAGTACCACAACTTAAACCCGTCAATATCCCGAACCTTGGAGCCTACCCATCTAGTCTCTTGGACACAAGCTATATTTATCTTTCTCTTCTTGAGAATTTTCACTAGCTCTATGGACTTCCCCGTCAACGAACCTATGTTCCAAGATCCTACCCTCACGTTATGTGAACCCGTAACCCCCTTACCCCTATGTTCCCTCGACCTCGGCCTCAACCGAAGACATGACTCATTACCACCATCAGATACCAAATCCACTAGAACGATACTACAACCACAATAAGATCTACACAAGAATACACTAAAAACTGCAACAGGAGTAAACTCTAAAAAGACAATACAACAGCAGCTATACTATAGAGTCAAGTACAGTGTGTATTCTAAAGGACACGATAACACCCACTACACTATATACTGAATCATAGGTCTGTACTATAAAAGAAACAGGAAATACTGTTCTGGGATATAGGATCTGCAAGAAAGGGCCCAGCAACTAGACTCAGAGCAAAAAAGAGGGAGAGAAAGGAAAGATAGAACCTGGTCGGACTAGATTCGGTGGTCTATGGGCAATTTTCCGGCCAGATCTGGTTGATCTCCGGCGACAAACAGTAGCACTGCCGTCTCTCTTCTGGGCTGGTCGCCGGGGAAGATGGGTGAGTTCGCCGGAGAAGCTGGAAATTGTTCTTGCCTTCGCCGGGATTTGCTGTTCGCCGCTCGCTGGTCCGAGCAACTGGAGCTGCTGCTTGTTGTTATCGTCCTCGCTGGAGCTTAGGAGAAGAGAGAGAAAGAGGCTTGGAAAAAGTTACGAAAATGAAGGTCACGAAAATGAAATTTAAGATTATCTAAGTTTTTTGTGTATATTATAATCTATAAATTTTTCAAAATATGTCAAAACAACTCTATTTAACCCCAAATTATGAATCCATTCGAAACGACCTAGCTAGTGAACGATACTATGCAAAGGACTGACATAACTATTTTTGGAGTTTTAGGTTAGATTTAAAAGCTCAAAAGGACAAGGTCACGGGTTGGGTCTCCAACAAACAAAATGATGGCAATAAGGCTATTTACTTTCATGAACTTTTCTTGTTATTTTTTGTTTTATTCTACAAATGGAATTGTTACCTTATGAAATTTCAATTTCAAAATCTTAATTCTAAGGAGGGATTGAAAGAGAAATATATAGACCTAATTTGTTTTTATTGTGAAAGTGTAACAAATTGATGCATTTAGCTAGCTTTAGTTTAAATTCATATAATCATTATATATATATATATATATATATATATATAATTTTAATTGCATATTCAAATGTTATATAGTCTATAGCTTAATTACAACCTTTTAGAATTAAATATCGGGTTAACTATATTAAACAATATTTGTTTATACTCTCTTTGTCCCTAATTACTTGTCCACTTTTTCTTTTATAGTTGTCCCTAATTACTTGTCCATTTTGACAAATCAAGAAAGGACAATTTTTTTTTCCTATTATACCCTCAATTAAATGACTAATTACTTTTAAAAATGCAAACTTTTCATCCACTTCATAATTAATAGGGGTAAAATGGTAAACTCACTATATCATTAATTGATTTCTTAATAGGTGTGCCAATTCAAAAGTGGACAAGTAATTAGGGATAGAGGAAGTATAACTTAGTTAAATATCATCACTTTTATCATCCTATGTTTCACACTTACGTGGATATAATATTTATGGATACTATATTTATTACACTCAAAAAAAATTCTGCTAAATTAATTATTACACTCACCCATCTAACCATAGAACCAACATTTTTCATCGTCAAGAAAGCTGGGGATGCTCATCGATCCATGTGACTTAGCTTTTAAGAGTAAATCAAGGCGTTGTTGATGAAATTTGACACAGTCGACTATATTTGGGGAAAATGATATATAATTATATCATCAAAAGCATACACAACACGTTTACGGGAAAAACAAACATAAGAGTGTTACCAGACATGCAACATAACAAATAAAGATAGGAGTAGGCATCGGAGCAGATCTCCACTAAATTAAAACACATTATTTTGCGTACGTCTAGACGCATAAGCAATAACTAGCTAGCTATCTGCTCCGATGAATCCTTGAAATTAAAGCGCTGCAACTGATTTTGGAATCCAGACTAGATCATTACTTGATGGGAAAAAGTGACAGATTGGTGATGTTCCTGGTAATATACCGAGCACTCGAAAGGATAGATGGGATGGATTCCAATCAGAGGTATCCAAATGACAAACTGCAATTGCTTCAATTTTATCACCACCATTTGCATCATTCCTTAATGAAACCTTCAATACCTTGCTTTTGCTAATTGTGTGATGACAGTAGTAAACGCTACGCATGGTATGACACGCCACCATCTTAGTAGCTCCAACATCTTCTGGATCATTCAAAATTGTATAGTTTTGAAGACGATTATGGTTCAGGGGATCAGTACTAGTCGTCGTCATAGTGATGAGAGGTTCGATTTGGGTGTTTTCTCCCAAAATGTGTTGTACAAAATCGCGCATTGCCTCAATAGATGTGGCACAGTACTTAGTCTCTCCCTTCATGGGTGAATCTTCACATAGTCTTAATGTTTCTTCCATGGATTTTGCTTCCTTCAATGAAAATGGAACTTTTTTGGGTAACATTTGTAGAGAAGAAGGAAGATCCATTGTTGGAAAGGAGTGAGTTAATGTTTTCCCCAACTTTAGATCATCCATAAGGAAAAAAATTCCTTGAGTCATATGTTCATTCTGATTTGGCTCTTCACCTCCATATTTATATCTAACATACAGTCTCGTAAGGGATTGGGAATTTCCTTCAGCCATATGTTCATTCCCTTCACCTCCATATTTATATCTAACATACAGTCTCGTAAGGGATTGAGAATTTCCTTCAGCCATATTCCTAGCTTCTGTTCCATAAGCAACCTGACATATATATTATGAAGTGAGCAACATATATTTATAATTAAGTACTAATTAATTGTACTAACTAAGATGGAGGAGAATATCAAAATTACCAGCAGAACGAGGGAGACAAGTACACAAAAACCAAGCTTAACATCCATTGTTCTTCTGTTGAGTTCTTATGAAATTCTACTGAAATAAGGGGTATATATATACTACTAGTAGAGAAGTAAACTCACTAAAGAAAAAGAATCAAAATTATTACTCCCTCCATCCAGTGTTTTAAAAGACTCTGTTAGGACTTGCCAGCAAAATGGCCCAAGACTCAAGTGTGGAGCTTAGTTTTGTAACACTTACGTCCTAAGCGACTGTACGTTTCAAAGTCCAATAATCGGAGCTCATCTCATATATCTTACAAAAAATTACGTGTTAAATTCTTTAATTAACATTGTTGACCCTCATAATTCTAGAATAAATAAATGATACGTAATAGTTTTTAATCTATATATAGAAATAAGAAGATTGAGAGTAACTCAAATAACAAGTTGTAGTATTGCATTTTTACTAATTGGTAACACTATGGCCCACCCCATTCGGGCTAACTCATACATGCTTTGAAATTTGACGGGCTGGGTTATGCTGACTCATCTTTCTTGTGGGCCAGAAAATGGTCAGCCCAACCCACAAGTACGTGGGATACGGGCTATGCCGGACCAGCGCACTTTTTTTAAAAGTATACTTTAATAATTTTTTAAATCAAATTATAAATAAAAAAATATCATTATATTTCTCAAGCCCCACAAATCAACAGGTTTTATCAAGCCGGACTAAAAAACTTTTTTCTTAAATAAGCTTAAAAAATCTTAGCTCAGCCCTATTAAATCACGGGTTATGTTAGGCTAGGCCTGCCCAACGGGCCTAGCCCATATTGATGGTTCTAACAATGAGTGTGATTATATATTATGTAACATTTCTTTTTAAAATATATAGCAAAATTTTACTTTTTCACTTATAATTGGTCTTCATGTTTCTGTCATGTGTCTCAAAATTATCATATTTTATTATTTAGCTATTTGAAAGTAATTTTATTTGTATTCGTACTGATTTTTTTATTATAATACTAGTAAGTTTTATTGGTTATTTTCTTTAGGGGTAAATTGTATAGTATTTTTAGAAATAATGGTTGTTTTACTATTAGAAAGTTAAGATATTAGAGTTGATTTGCATCTCATAATAATTTTTATATCATTACGTACATTATTTATACTTGTATTATCATGTTAGAAGATTTATTTTCTATAAGTTTCCTTAATCATGTTTGTAATTATTTCAAACTATTTTTTGATGTAGTTTTATGATTTTGTGTTATTATATTATTACACTATATTATAAATTATAAATTTAATTATCCATGGGACTTATTCCCCATATCTCGGGGCTTACACCTCGCCTTATGCTAAGTAAAACGTCCCGCCTTACACCCCACCTTTCATAACCTGCATATTTTCTTCGCACGAAGGATGGTTTTTACCAGATGAGGCCTCTAAAATGGGAACCTTGGTTTAATCCGGAGGCAGAGACAACTACGGCTCTAGCTTGGATATCATTCCCTGGACTATCACCAAAAAAAAATTGTCGAGGAATCTCTTTTCTCCATGGCAAGAGCAGTAGGAAAACCCCTTCATGTGGACATGGCAACGAAGAATAAATCTAGACCTAGTTATGCCAAGGTCAAAGTTGAAGTAGATCTGTTAAGAGATTTTTCGAAAAGGATTAATGTTGGAATCATATTCTTAAAAGAACAAAAATGAAAAAGAATTACTCATTTGGATATAACAATAATGCTCGTACTAGCAAAGACTTGCTTTTTATTTAGTCCTAGAATTTTCAAGGGCTTGATTTTGATAAGAGAAAAATCAAATAGAAAGGTTATAATTTTAGTATACCTGGTGCAATGTATCCTAGAGTTCCCAATGTCTCGGTATGTGCCATGGACTTGCTTACGGCTAAAATTTTAGAGATGCCAAAATCACCAACATGAGCCACCATATCTTCATCCAAAAGAATGTTGACTTGCTTTAGATCGCAATGATCTATCGGAGTGACATGACCATGGTGTAGATATTCAAAATTATCTAAATTTTACATGTGTATATATCCATGATTATTTTTTTTGAAATATGTCAAACCGTATTTGTTTGTGTGACTTGAAAAAATCTCACTAAAGATAAAATTGACGTTTTAAAATTTAATTATTACTCCCTCCATTTCAAAATAATTGAATTGTTGGGATGTTTCATACCCCTTTAAAAAAAGAATATTAAGACATAAATTAAACAATACTTTCCATTTTTTCCCTTATTAGTTATTGTCAAATTGATCTTTAGAAGAATTCAAAACAATTAAAGTTTCTTCATAGAAAATCTAAATGATAGATAAAAATGGAAGAATATTCAAAAATATAATCTTGAAAATTGAACAATTAAATTAATTTAAAATATCAAAAATATCTTAATAGTTCAATTATTTTGAAACAGAAAAAAGTATTAAACGTAGAAATGCATCATTTTTATTTAGGGTCAACAAAGATTTTACTTTAACCATGTGGGAGTAATTTCCCTAGATAGTCACCCATGTTTGGGAAATTACCTAGGAATATCACTTATGTTTGTTTTATGACCACAATATCACCCAACTTTACCTCTTTTTCTCAAAATATACTTGACACAAAAAAAATATTATCTCTCTCCTAATAGGATGCCATGTCACATTATTCCTTTTTTATTATTAACATTTTTTATTATTCTTTAAAAACATTATATCATTTGTAGTTTGACAATATGATTACCTTATTACTCTAATGAATTAAAATATCAACAAAAAGGGAGTCCGAAGCTAAAAGGGTCATTTTTTTCCTTCAAAAAACAAAAAGGGCACATCAAAAAAAAATTTAACCAAAAGGGTAAAATCCCTCCTGACGGATCGATTTTCTTCTGACAAAAATTGACATCGTTTCGTTAAAAGAAATAAAAATCGCTGCATTTGGCAGCGATTTTCTCAAAAAAAAATCATTATTTCTTTAAAATCGTTACTATAGTAGCGCTTTTATATAAAAAAAGTGAAATCGCTGCTATAGCAGCGATTTTTTGTTAAGGAATTAAAAAAAAACATAAAGAACAAGTTTTAAATTACATAAATTTTCGGCGGCAACCATTTAA
This sequence comes from Solanum tacnaense, assembly GCA_029582525.1. NCBI lineage: Eukaryota > Viridiplantae > Streptophyta > Magnoliopsida > Solanales > Solanaceae > Solanum > Solanum tacnaense. Next base: position 7,612 of record JAJOOD010071408.1, read on the forward strand.
AAAAAAACAAGTTTTTTAAAGAAAAAATCACTGCCGAAGCAGCGATTTTCAAGTTTTTTTTTTTTTTTAATTTTCATTTAAATCACTGAAAGGGTAAAGATTTTTTTAACAAAAAGCTTTTTATGAAAATCGCTGGCTTCAGTTTTAATTTTTTAAATTTTTTTTATTAAATTCTCTCCAAGGTAGGATTTTTTTTTTAAAAAATAATTTTTTAAACAAAATCGCTGCTATTTTAATTTTTTATATATATATAAAAACGCTGTTATAGTAGCGATTTTAAAGAAAAAATATTTTTTTGAGAAAATTGGCAGAGATTTTTATTTCTTTTAGCGGAGCGGCGTCAATTTTTGTCAGAACAAAATCGCTCCGTCAAGAGTGATTTTGCCCTTTTGGTTAATTTTTTTTTTGATGTGCCGTTTTTGTTTTTTAAATAAAAAAGTTGCACTTTTGGCTCTGGACTCAACAAAAAGGTGCCATTGCCCATTAGTGCCCATATAAAAATATTATCTCGCTTGAAAAATCGGAGGAAGCCACATATTTTCTTGAAGAATCGGAGGAGCTCATATTTGGATTTGCCGCCTAATTCCCTAGAACTAGGGTAAAAATTTTTGGGCTATTTTTTTTTACTAGGTAATATGGGTTGTCTAAATTTTTTTTAAAAAAATGTTAATAATGAAAAAGGAATAATGTAACATGGCATCCTATTAGGAGAGATATAATGTTTTTTTTGTGTAAGTATATTTTGAGGAAAAGAGATAAAGTTGGATGATATTGTGGTCCTAAAACAAACATAAGTGATATTCCAAAATAATTTTCCAAACATGGATGACTATTCAGGGAAATTACTCAACCATGTGGTGTTGTACTATTACTGTCTGCACAAATAATTGAGAAGCATTATTGTGCTCTCGTAGGAAAAGGCATCAATTAGCTAACACGTTTAACTCGTTTAAATGGAAAAGGGAAAAAGTGTTCCTCAATTGTCACAAAAGGTCTAAATATATTTTGGGATAAGGCATAAATTTCGCTTAGACTATTATCAAATCTCAGAGACACTCTCTTAATTAGGGTTCTATTATTCTCGAATTCATTTTTTTATATTTTTGTGCATCTTTTATGTTGACGTGACATCTTCAACCACCCAAATTGACTGTATTTGTACACACGTATTTGTCATGTGTGTAAATATATTTTTGATTTTAAATTTTTTAAATTTTTTCTTAATTCTATTTTATTTATTTATTTATAAAAAAATATTCTTATTTTCTTTATTTTGTATTAATTTTTTTTAAAAGGTGGGCTCATGCCCAATCTATGTACGAAAAATAACGTAAAAGAAAATACCAGACGTCCAGACCGGGTCCAAAAGTGACTCGGTTCAAAACTCAAATTGTATTTAAATTAAATTTATACACATAATTTTTTTTTAAAAATAAAATAAAATTAAAACGTTAAAATTAAAAGACACATTTTAGTTATTTTTAAACGTTAAAATTAAAAGACACTTTTTAGTTATTTTTTAAAAAAAATACACATAATTTTTTAAAAATAATTAAAAGTGAAAAGATAAGAAATTAATGAAAGAAAAAAAATAAAAAATTTAAAGCGAGAAAGAAATGAAAACAGTAAGTTTTAATATCATCAAATATGTGTACTAACTAATTTTTAGCTTATTTTTAATATCATCAAAGAAATGAAAACAGTTAAATATAGATAAGAAATGAAAAGGGCTTCACTTATTTTTAGCTTCTCCGGAGCTGAGGCTGGGAATCCGAGTTAGAGTTGGAGTTGGGACAGTCATACGACGTCGTTAGAGAGGCTTACAAAGGAAGAATTTAACGGAACGGCGCATTTTGATGTGGAAAAGATGGTCAGTATCCCCTCTTGTTAGTTAACGATGACTTGGTTAAATTGGATTTTATAATTTATAATAAAAAAATAAAAAACTATTATTTTATAGTATTTATTTTCGGTAGAAATTTTAACTTTGAGATTAGTAATTTAAGAATTGTTTTTATATTATAAATTGTGGTTATTACTTTTCCATTGATAAAAGTGGTCACAAACTGTTAGTTGTCCGTTAAGTAGGTTATTTTAAAGTCTTAGCAGCGATTTGGTTACAATTTAATTATGATTTCATAATAAAATAAGAGATTATTTTATATTTACTTCTGGTAAAAATATTAACTATAAAATTAGCAATTTTAGAATTATTTTATGTTATAATTGTGGTAATTATTTTACTATTAGAAGCGACCAGACAGCTGTATGTCGATATATCGATATCTGGCGAGGTTATTTCAAAGTCTTAGCGGTGGTTTGGTTATAATTTTATTATAATCTCATAATATAACATGAGATTATTTCATATTTACTTTTAGTGGAAATATAACAATTTTAGAATTGTTTTATATTATAATCGTGGTAATTACTTTAGTATTAGAAGCGTCCGGAAGCGACCAGATGCAGACAGTTGTCTATCGACAACCTGCATCCGACAATGTTATTTCAAAGCCTTAGCGGTCGTTTGTCTACAATTGAATTATAATCTCATAATAAAATGTGAGATTGTTTCATATTTAGTTTTAGTAGAAATATTAACTTTAAGATTAGCAATTTTAGAATTGTTTTATATAATTAGCAATTTAAAATATTTTAAAGACATACAAAAAGTTTGGGTGACTTTTGAAATTCTATCACTGTCATGTAAGTTGGAATATAGGAAGTAACATATGTTATTTAAAATGATGAAATACTATAAATCACAATAATTAACAACATATAAATTTAAAAGATCGTATAAAAAATTTAATTGATCAAAATTCTATCAGTGACACATAAATTGAAACAGGGATAGTAACATATATTATTTCAAAAGTATATAAAATGTACTACAAATCACATGATTAACAGCTTAAAAAATCTAAAAATCGTATTAAAAATTTGATTGACTATCCAAATTTATTTGAGTTACATAAATTGGTACAACTAAATAACATATATTGAGTATGTGCTAGCGTGAGCTGTTGTATCTAGTATTTCTATATCATAATACTCCATGTGTCCAATAATAGTTGTCAATTTTTATTTTTCATGACTTAATTTGATCAATTTTTAAGCTAATATTAGATTAAATCAATTTAAAATTAATTTTTTTTTAAAATATACAAAAAATATTATAATCTGTAATTTTTCTTGTATCATTATAATGAAAAATATTTTAAAAATTAATCAAAATTCAAGTAGTCTATCTGTCTCTGAAAAATGAAACACAGCAGATATTTTGAGACAAAATAAGTATCATATTTCGTACGTAATAACAATCCTGGTACAAAATAATAGATAACATTCTTGTCTTTCAAATATTTTCCTCAAAGCTTTTTCAAAACATGCAAGGTTAAAATTGAAAAAAAAAACATTTGGTTTAAATTAAATACAAGGTATATATTATATCCTCTATATCTCATTTTTAGTTCATTGAATCAAACATTTATCAATAAAAATATATTTATTTAATAATTGCATCATGTTTGAACCTAAAAAAACATGAAATCACTACTAAAAACAAGCTAAATAGGGGAAAACAACTTGTTAATTTTATTTTTTCATTTAACAAAATTTATCTCTAGAAATCGGTTTTTGCCAAAAACTTGAAAAGTGCTAACCACCTCCAAAGGTAAAGGATGTTGTTAGATTTTGTATTTAGATACTTCACATATCATACCATATAAAGCCTCAAACAAAGCCATTTAAATGTAGATATTCAATTGTCATAGCCACATCAAGCATTACAGTGACTCTTTGAAGAAGGTTCAAGTGGCAATCTTCTTTGTACAGTCAATTCTCAAGACTTCCATTGGGCATAAATTGCCAAACAAAGGCTCTTATACAGTGGCGGAGCTAGGATTTTTAATAAAATTACATAAAAAATGAGCTTTAGCGGCAATTAACACTCTTTGTATATGCCCCTAAAGGCTTTAGCGACATTGGATCTAATGACACTTAACTAATGCCGGTAAGACTTTATCACTCTTTATTAATGTGTCTATTTATTGCCGCTAAAAGTTGTTTTTGTTGTAGTGTAAGGGGGTTCAAAATCTGTAGAAGTAAACTACGAACTAATCGAAGGGGGTTCGACATCTACTATATATACATAAAAAATAATGTTAACCATGTATAAATAGTAATATTTTCCGCCGAAGGGGGTTCGGATGAACCCCTATCTCTATGCTAGCTCCGCCCCTGCTCTTATATAGTCATTAGAACAAGTAGTAATCATCGGAACAAGATTTTTGTGTCAAACATTTCTCATGTCGCCTATTCAATATCAAACCTCTCGCATACTTGCTTATTTTCCAAATCTAGAACCTTTATGGCCACTGTAGCTCCACTAGATAATGTGCCTTTGTACACAGAGTTAGAGTCTCCCTCACCAATTAAATTGTATCCGTCAAAATTATTTGTTGCTAGTTGAATCTCATGATAAGAATAAATCAATTGGATAAGTCTAGATCTCTGGAACCTTTTCGACATCTTTGGACTTTCCTTTCTTCTTTCGTTTCATTATCCAAATTGAGACTAACAAGAATATCATAAAGAATGATATAACCGTCGGAGTAACCATTTTTAGCACAAGTTTCTTAGAGACTTATTGTCGTCTAGGATTAGTGATAGGGCAAGCGGGAACCTCCAATATAGGCATTCCACATAGACCTTTGTTCTCAAAAAATGACCACATAGAATTTCGTGACACGTCTAGAAAGAGAAGACCACTCACGAAGCTCGAATTAAGGACTATCTCAGCTTTTCATATGTACTAAACTCTATGAGTTTTACGGAATAAGACTGACCTAATTTGTTTAACCCCAAATTTTGTGAGTCCATTGTGACAACTTAGGGAATGATAGTCTGTCTCTGTAGGACCGACATCATTATTTTTTTTTGGAGTTTCGAGGTCACAAAAATGGAGTTTAAGATTATCTAAGTTTTTTGTGTGTATTAGCAATTAATTTTTCTAAATATGTCAAAACAACTTTATTTAACCCTAAATTTTATGAATCCATTTGTAACGACCTAGTGAACGATACTTTGCAGAGAACTAACATCACTATTTTTGGAGCTTTTGGTTCGGTTTAAAAGTTAAAAGGACAAGGTCACGGGTTGGGTCTCCAACAAACAAAATGATGACAATATCTCATCACATGTGGAAATATTTTAGTGGATTTTGCTAGACATAAGGCTATTTGCTTTCATGAACTTTTCTTGTTAGTTTTTTGCTTTATTCTACAAATGGAATTGTTACATGAAATTTCAATTTCAAAATCTCAATTCTAAGGAGGGATGGAAAGAGACATAATTGTGAAAGTGTAACAAATAGATGCATTTAGCTTTAGTTTAAATTCATATAATCATGGTGATGAGAGGTTCGATTTGGGTGTTTTCTCCCAAAATGCCTTGTACAAAATCGTGCACTGCCTCAACGGATGTGGCACAGTACTTAGTCTCTCCCTTCATGGGTGAATCTTCACATACTTCTTCCATGGATTTTGCTTGTGGAGAGTCATTAGAGAAATGTTTAACAAGGTTTGGGAGTTCCTTCAATGAAAATGGAACTTTTTTTGGTAACATTTGTAGAGAAGGAGGAAGATCCATTGTTAATGTTTTCCCTAACTTTAGATCATCCATAAGGAAAAAAATTCCTTGAGCCATATGTTCATTCTCTTTTGGCACTTTACCTCCATATTTATATCTAATAAGCAAACTTGTAAGGGATTGGGAATTTCCTTGACCCATATCCCTAGCTTCTGTTCCATTATGTGTTAAATTCTTTAATTAACATTGTTGACCTTCATAATTCTTGAATAAATAAATTATACTTAATAGTTTTTTAATCTATAGAAATAAGAAGATTGAGAGTAACTCAAATAACAAGTTGTGATATCGCATTTTTACTAATTGGTAACACTGATATCAATATGGGTTGACCACTTCATCCATCCAGGCTAACTCATACAGGGCTTTGAAATTTGAGCCTGCACACAAGTATATAAGGGAACAAAGCTTGCCGTGAGAGATTAAGAAGGGAAAGACTGAATGAAAGGTATTGTCATGCTCAGCCTCATATGATTCAAAATTAGGTTTTGTCTACCATACGCAACAACACCGATAAAGCATGGATGTAGTTCATTGCAATTTTATAGCTGTCTTGTTCTCTGCTGGCATGGGAAGTCTTACAAGACTTGGAGCTGCCATTGGAAGTTCTTCTAAGTATAGCTAAGAGTATTTAAAAAAGGTCATTATTCGGGTAGCGATTATTAATTGTTACTGAAGAAAGAAGAGAGGCGAAGTAGTATGTTTTAAATCAATCTATTGAATCTAGGTTTTCAGACTTATGCTCTGTTCTGGAACCCAGGAGACCTGTAAAAAAAAGACAAAATGGCCATACTTGGTGATCTAAACCAGCTGAAGACTGAATCTGAGGAATACAAAGAGATGAACCAAAAGCTTATGGAAGAGATTAAGACTTTGAAGGTTAGAAATGATTTTGTTGAAAGGCTAAAGTAGCTTGGTGACTGGCAGTCTTGAGTACTAACTCTTGAATGGAATTAGAAGAAATTTTGGCTTTGATTACTTGACTGAATTCCTATCTCTGATGCCCAGTGTACAATCTCACAGACAAAATGTTTTCGAAGAATGAACTTCGTGAAGAGAAACTTGCACTACAAAGAGAGGATGGAGCAAGAGTTGAAAGAGCAAGTTTTATTCCACCTCATCCAGCAGCATATCAGCCGGATGGCCGTTTTCCCTGGTTATGGTTATGTGCCAATGTGGCAGTATCTACAGCCATCTTCGCGGGACACATCTCAAGATCATAAGCTCTGCTGCTTGAGAATCTTGCAAGATAATGTATGGCATTTCCCCGTGCAACATATTAGTCTAGTTTTTACTCTCTTAGTCATCTCTGCCTCCTTTGGGTTTCCTCATTTAATTTGAGGGAGGAACATGTATGGCAGATAATTTCTCTAGATGGAATTGGATTTGATTGACATCTGCTAATTTTGCCCGTTTAGCTCCTGCATTTTTGTTTGTCTTGACATTTTAGTTTTTGTGTATCCAAACTATGTGGTACTAGTTATTTATGAGCATTTATGGATTCTATATGATGCTGCAGCCAAGGGAATATCAATCCCAGGGGTAATTCAGTGACGTTTAGAACTAATTAACTGTGCGTAGAACTTTGGAGAGCTCCATTTACTGGTTAGGATGGGTGAACATCTTGAGGCTAGTTAGATGAATTATGTGTGATTTGTCTAGTCTCTCTGGACTGGACAGAAATATGAATGATATGGGCTGCTGTTTTAACCTGCCACATCTTGCATAACTAATTGAACATCCAAACAAAAAAAAGAAAAAAAGAGTCTTGACTATACTCGAATTATGTCTATTATTGTTTTACTTCTAGCATACTACTTCAGACATAAAGGAGAGGTTCTGCACTAATCTGCATCATAGGGTCTTCGTGATGCACTTTGTTAGTTGTGCAGCATTGCTCTTTCTCTTTCTCTTTCAATTCTGGTTGTGGATCTTCTTTTCCCCACAAAGCAAGTACAATCCAATATTTGTGTTGTAGTAAGATTCCTAGTATAACTAGAATAGGACTCTTAAGCGTTTTTTCCACTCCTATTATATATAGATAGATAGGATTCTTCAACTCAACATTATTTATCAGACTTGAGATTTCTACAAGTATTGATAGCTATGGGGACTAGTGGAGGCACTTACAAGAGGTTCAAGCCTCACATCCTTATGGTTTTGGCTCAAATTGCTTACACTTTTTTGTACTTCATAACTGAAGCCTCCTTCAATCATGGAATGAATTCTCATGTCTACATAACTTATCGGCATATCGTTGCTGGTCTTGCTATGTTACCATTTGCCTATTTTCTTGAAAGGTAAATCACAAAGTCATCTCCAATGCAGAAATGCAGTTTTTTTGATGTTTCTGTTGATTTTTGCAGAAATAAAAGGCCAAAGTTAACTATAGCTTTGCTGTTGGAGATATTTGTACTCTCTCTACTGGGGTAAGATCTATCAAATATCAAATTTTGTACTGGTTAATATCTCGAAAGATTACCCCAGTAGAGAGAGTACAAATATCTCCAACAGCAAAGCTATAGTTAACTTTGGCCTTTTATTTCTGCAAAAATCAACAGAAACATCAAAAAAATTGCATTTCTGCATTGGAGATGACTTTGTGATTTACCTTTCAAGAAAATAGGCAAATGGTAGCATAGCAAGACCGGCAACGATGTGCCTATAAGTTATGTAGACATGAGGATTCATTCCATGATTGAAGGAAGCTTCAGTTATGAAGTACAAAAAAGTGTAAGCAATTTGAGCCAAAACCATAAGGATGTGAGGCTTGAACCTCTTGTAAGTGCCTATGTTAGTCCACATAGCTATCAATACTTGTAGAAATCTCAAGTCTGAAAAATAATGTTGAGTTGAAGAGTCCTACCTATCTATACATAATAGGAGAGGAAAAAGGCTTAAGAGTCCTATTCTATTTATACTAGGAATCTTACTACAACACAAATATCTATCGAGAGGAAAAAGCGATTATGTGTCAACACCACAAAAATCATATTTTTAAATAATTAAAATATTTTAAAAATTAGTTCCATGTAACTAAAAACTTTTTTTTTAAAAAAAATATTTAAAAGTTAAAAAAATTTCCCACAAAAGTTTGATGATCTTTTTTATGAGATTGAGTTTAACACGAGATTATATTCATTCTCATTATAATCAGGAGGAGATGCACAAGAACATGAACTTGAAAGGAAACAAAATTGAATGTATTTAGGGGATAAATATGGCCGCCTTTGTCTGTTGCCAAACCATATGTACTCTCAACAATCTTTTCGAATCTCTTGTTTCAATTTAAATTTCCTAAAAACTACAAAAGATCAAAAACGAAATATGAAAAGGTAAAGTAGTAAAATAAACAAATTGATCCAAGTTAAAATTGCCAACATATCAATATAAAAGTAGTATGTCTCAATTTATATGATTCAATCTTCTTTTTAAATCTGTCTAAATATTTAAAGATAAATTACCTAAATACACAACTTATTTTATTATATTCTCTAAAATTTTCTATCGTTTGAAAAATTACAAAAACCCCTATTTTCCTATTCTCGAATAAAGAAGAAAGATGAAGCACAAGGAGATAATAATAATAATAAAATATCACAAGCAACAAGAATAATAAGAGGCTCTCCAGCAGTACAATCAAAACCTCCAGGCAAACGTCCTGGTGTTGGTGGTCAAACTGGTTGAAATAATACTTGGAATTAATTCCAATTAATGTTTGCTCATTAGATAAAACCAACTTATGTACACTTGGTTCAATTTATTTAGAGTGTTTTTTTTGTGTGTTTATTTATTACTAGATTTTCGATACGTGCGTTGCACGTGATTATCAATTCAGAAAATGTAAGTGAAGATTTGAATAATAAGGTTTGCACATTATAATATTGCAGATTTTTTTGTGAATGTTCAATGTGGATCGTCATATATATCTCTTATTCACACGAACCTATGAAGATGGTCAATGCAAAATTTTATTAGTTAAATGCAATAATGTATATATTTATTTCAATATGATGAGGTTCAATCATGTAATTAGTCGTATCTCACCAATATTACCTTATAGACGATATTTGTTGTGCATTTTTCTTGTCATCTAACTAGATGTGTTTTGGACATGTATTCCACTTAATTTGTTTAGATCTCAAATAAACATGTTGAGAACAACTACATTTTATTTTTTAGAACTATTTTTGTATATTAATTTTTATTTATAAGTTATAACATAATAGATGACCTTTTTTTTGTTGGCTCTCATATTTGACTTCTCGATTGACTGTGTACATAAATCAAAGATAGTGATCTAACTGTCCATAGTTAACTGAGAAAGGTTTCCTTCTTTTTTTACTGAAAAACAAACATTAAAATTAAAGAATATATTCTATCTGTGAAATCATTTATATAATCACATGTTTATCTTACACCCAACAAAGATATAGTTTATATACTTGTAAACAATTTTCAATTTATTCAACCAAGCATGATTCGTTCAAGAAAAAATAACAACATTGTGTTATCACATATATATGAGCGGTATAATAATATGAAAAATTATTGGTCAAAAGTTAATATATGGAAAGATGAATGATAGAAATAATTAATGTAATAATTATGAGAATTCATAATATTATAACTAAAGAATGTAAAAGAGTGTGAATAACATTTGCAATAATTAGTAATAACTTATACTTACATAAATAAATAGGACATTTAATTAATGCTACTATTTTTTTTTATAGTTATTAGATTTTAATTTAGTGTAGAGACAAAATGAAAATGTTTACTCCATATTACTGAATATAAAATTTATTTTGTTAATGATAAATTTTAAATGATTCATAAATATTCACATATTTTCACATTTGTTGTGAGTTTTTTTTTAAAAAAAAAGAACTCGGAAATTTTAATATATTTTAGCGTTAGAAGATCTTGTTAACTTGATAATATATTCGTAACATATATAAATACCTACCCATATATATATATATATATCATAAAAATTAACTAATAAATAAATAATTAAAATTAACCGAATACAAACTTCAACTGACGTTATTAGAAGTCATATGAACTTTTCTTAGTCGAAATCACTGAAATATTAAGAAATACTAAATTAGTAAAACAAAAGGACAATGTTACATAGTAATAACTATTTTGAAACAAACTTCTTGAAATCACATAAGTAGCATTTATAAATAAAATCTTCGAAAACTTAAATATACAATGTAACCACCTAAATAACCCCCATATAACAATAATTTAACTTTTCACCTACATAGCAATAGAATTTTTACAAAACAATACAAGTAAAAAATAAATGATAAATTATAAAACAACAATACACGTTCCTATATTCATAAAATTTCATTCCTTAATTTCCTCTCATTTTGTTATTTACCTTCCACAAATCTCTCAATAATTAATCCCTCAACATTTTTATTTCCTTATTTTTCTCCTCTTTTTTTAAATTTTTTCTTAAAATATTGAACCAAACAGGTTCTCTTTTTCTCTCTCCACCTTTTTTTTCTGAATTTTTTGTCTCTCATTTTCTTATTTCTCTCTCTCTTCACGTCTCTTTATCCTCTTTTTTTTTTTTTTTTACCATTTCTTACCCCATTTTATTTTCTGAAAAAAATCTTTGTTCTTTTTTTTTTTTCTCCCTTCAATTTTTTTTAAAATCATCTTTTATACCAATTTAGATGGAATATATAATCAAAAATTAAATTTGTCATCAATGTATGAATTTATTTATTTTAATTTACTTGGTTATAATTTGGTATAATACACTCATTATGGTAAAATTGAATTAGATTAATTTGAACTTGACACCAAAGCTAAATCATATTGTAGACCATGTAAATTAGTTTAATGATACTAAAAAGTTGGTATATATTTTATTAGATTATGGTGTTATGTATTATAGGGTTGTAACATATAACTAAAATTAACTTTACAATCAATTATAAATAAATATCTTTTATAGTTCTAAACCAATATATCACCAAAAAATTAGCCATGCCATACATCAAAGTATTTACACTATAACATATTGCAACTTTAAATCAACAAATCACCATTATTTTTCAACTAACAAATCCACCAATTATTTTAAGTTGTTAATTTGTTATAGTTATTAAAATTTGAACTTGACACAAAGATTACACCACATTGTACACCACGTAAATTAGTTTGATGATACTAAAAAGTTGGTATATAGTTGATTAGATTATGGTGTTATGCATTTTAGGGTTGGAACATATAACTAAAATCAACCTCACCATCAATTATAAATCAAGTTTTTTTTATTGTTCTAAATCAACATATCACCAAAAAATTAGTCATACCATACATCAAAGTATATACACTATACCATATTGCAACTTTAAATCAACAAATCATCATTATTTTTTAACCAACAAATCCACCAATTATTTTCAGTTGTTATAGTTATTAAAATTTGACTTGACACAAAGTTACACCACATTGTACACCATGTAAATTAGTTTGATGATACTAAAAAGTTGGTATATACTAGATTAGATTATGGTGTAATGCATTCTAGGGTTGGAACATATAACTAAAATCAACCTTACCATAGATTATAAATCAAGTTTTTTTTTATAGTTCTAAATCAACATATCACCAAAAATTTAGCCACACCCTCCATCAAATTGAAAACAACAAATTATCAATATTTTAACTATATCATCCATTAAAATATATACACTAAAACATATCATAGTTAAAAATCAACAAATCACCAATTATTGTACCAGATCGTCCACCAAAGTATATTCCTTGATACATATCACTATTTAAAATAACATATCATCAATAATTGTACCACATCGGCCACCAAAGTATATACACAAAAATATTTTTATTAATGGTTAATGGTTATAAATGCCAACTTTAATTTTTCTTGAATTTCAATCCTCCTTGATCTTACAATTGGACTCCATAATTACATAGTTGAGCTTGAGCGTGATCTAGCGAAGGATGATTGCGGATGAGCCTTAAAAAGCTGAATTGCTAATTATGAAAGTTGGAGTTTCATAATCTCTTTGAGAATTAAGAGTTACTGAAAAAAGAGTATAAGGGAACTAAGTATTCCCAAATGTAACACTTTTACATTTAAAAGAGAAAAACGTTGATTTCTAAGTGAGTTTATGAGTTCAGAGATGTTTCCGAGTATCACCTCTTTTGAGAGGATTTTTTGAATAATTACCTCAAATTGAGAAAGAGTTATGTTTTATACATTTGAGCATGAGTTTATATATTATTGGGAGTAGTATTGCACACCAATATAAAGATGAGTTCAGACAACTCACATTCCTCATAAATCATGTAGCCAGCATGGGTAAATGATCGTACTTTTTAGACGGCTCTTTATTGGTTTTAAGCATAGATTAGTGGATCCACTTAGTTGAGGTGTTTTATACCCGGGCAAGTTGTAGGACAGTTCTGGTAGCGTGGATGAGACGTTGTATCATCACATAGCTCATAGTGATGGTTGTTGGTTAGAGAATCTCTCAAATAAGAGTAAAGAGTATGTTATTGTATTTTTATACATTTTGAGTTGATATTTACTGTTAGGGGTGTACATGACCGGGTTGGTTCGGTTTTTTCAAATATCAAACCAAACCATTTGTGTAAAAAAATTAAATTTATAAACCAAACCAAACTAATAAAATTTGGATTTTTTCGAGTTTTTCAACCTCGGGTTGGTTCAGGTTTTTCAAATACCAAACCAAACCATTGTGTCGAATTTTTAAATTTATAAATCAAACCAAACTAATAAACCTCGGATTTTTTTGGTAAAGTTTGCATACAAACATATAATTAACTTGTGCTCCAAATATTTCTTTAGTCCAACCAAAATGTAATTATCTAAGGTGTTTTTTTAAAAAAATAACACAAAATATGAGATGAGTACTGATGAAACAAAAATATTCAATAAAAAATAATAATGAAATCATATAAAATAAATATTGCAAATTCATAATGAAAATGATCATAATTTAAAAGTACTAAATCATGCTAAAATAAGTTTAATAAGTATTAGTTACATTACTAAATATTTAACGAAAATTAAAATTAGATTATGTATTTTGATTGTCTAAACCAATGTAAAACTAAAGAACAAATATTCAATATTATTGTCATTCATAGTATTGAATTGATTTTCTTTTTGCATTAGTATTAATTTGATTTTGATTTAAGTTTTATTATAATTATCAACATCTATGAACTATAATCTTTATTGGACCATTTCGAATTCTAAGTTTTAAACTTGAAATAATATATTAAAAGA
>JAJOOD010071411.1:0-36797 GCA_029582525.1 Solanum tacnaense
TCTATCTTTGGTTGCAAGTCTTCTTTTCACTGCTAAATACATGATGAACAACCACTTAGGGGCTCCAAAATTTGTACAATGGAAATCCTTTTAGTACTTAAGGGCACTCCAATTAAGGTACCTAAAATGTAGTTCACCTTTCACATATTGTAACTCCTGCAGAATCTCCTCTTGCTGTTGTTTATTGACTCTTCCAAAATAGACACTACTCTTTTCTTCATTTGCAACCAGACCTGAAGCTTTAGAGAACATCATAAAACAATTTCTAATACACTTCACTGATTTTATATCACCTCTACAAAACATTAGCAGATCATCAGCAAAGCTCAACTGCACTATGTTCTTTTTTTTGCATCTAGGATGATAGTGGAAATCAGTATTTTTCTGCAAGTACTTTAAAATTCTAGTCAAGTAATCCATGGCTAGCTAGCACAAACAGGTAAGGAGACATTGGATCTCCTTGTCTCACTCCCGTCTTGGCCTTAAAAGGAGTTGTGCTATGTCCATTTATCTGGATAGAATAAGTGATTGTAGTAACACATTGCATGATCCACTACTGAATGACTTTGGTTGGCATTTGAAGCTCCTCCAGAATCTGTTCCAAGAATGACCATTCCAAAGAATCATATGCATAAATCTTATTGAATTTTATGCATGTTGTAGATATAGAGTGATAACTTTAAAATATATCACTGAAGTCATTGAACTTTTGCAACAAAATTGCTAAATTATTTTGTATTTCATTAATTGTATGTAGGTGATGATATCGAAGGAGATGAAAGCAGTACTGAAGACTTGACATAGGAGCTGAATTGAGTTGATGTTAACTTTACCCATGTTTTGGAAGTCTGTTATTTTTGAAGATTGTGTGGTGCATCTGTACATTTCACCCTTTTTGAATAGTTGAAAATGTTTATGTATTTTGCTTTTATCGTTACTACGTACCCAATTGCAACCATGGATCTTAGATTATAATTTTGGTAATGAAATATAACTTCTTCCCATGATCTTTTTATGTGTATTTTATGCTACAAAAGTATTGCAATGGCTCAATTAATAATATATGTGAAACCCACAGTACATATATGTTGGAATAGCCTAATATTAATCGTTGCAATAGCTTGATATTAATTGTTGCAAAAAATAAAGAATTGTTGCATTACCCTGTAATAACTGTAGCAATAGACATTGAGCAACAATTATATAATAGCTTAAAACTGATGCATTACCATATAATAACTGTTGCAATAGAATGAAATGGTTGTTAAAATAATCGTAGCAACAGCCTATAAAGAACTGTTGCATAAAAATCTATCGCGACGGTACATAACCGTACCAACAGTGTGTTAACCGTTGGCATTGACTGGAAATAAATGTGGCATAAAACTTTAGTGTGACGGTTCATAACCGTACCAATACAACTTTAACCGTTGGCAATTAATTAACCCGGAAACCGTCGCAATAGGGTCATCTACTGCTACAATTATTGTAACCGTCGGAAACAACCGTTGCAATAGATCTATTGCTACGCCTTCTGTTGTAGCGGTTGCCTAAACCGTGGCATTAGATCTAAAGCAACGGTAGCTAAGCCTATTGCTACGGTAACTTAACCGTGCCATTAGATCATATTTCTAGTAGTGGTGTTGTGGGTGATGTCTTTCCGGTGGGGGAATGGAGGAAGAATTGGTACTAATATAACCTAAAAACAGACACGAAATTTTTTTAGAACAAAGAACGAACCAGATGAAAAACTAAAAAAAAATTCAGACAGTGTCTTCATTGGCCACCTACTGTCCGTGGATCCCATATCGTAGGTCAGAAGTCCCAAAAAGTTAGGTTCTGATGGGAACCACGAATGTGCAGAACGGTTCGTAGATTGACATACGGACCGTGATCCACCTTGTGGTTCAACACTTAGTGGAATTGCTTTGTGCCACAGACCACGGACCTGATCTATGGTCTGTAGACTGACCTACGTTCCATATACTGGGTCTCGTGGATTAGGTATGTGCCAGGTATCACACATGCTTTACTTCGAAACCATTTTTCGACAACTTCAATCATTCATCCTAAGTCTAATCATGCATTTCAACACAATTTCTGATAGTTTGTCATCTGTAGGGTTTCGATTACTCATTTTTCAACATGTATTGCATACAAAGTTAGGACCCCGAAGTCGAAACTTTCATTCAGACCACATTTTCACCAAGTTATTTACTTGCTAAGACTACACAATCACTATCTATTGTTCCACGGGTGTTTCTAACATACAATTCATGCGGGATACATACAATTTCACACCCAAGGTCAAGATCCACTTCCTGACTTTCTATAATAACTATGAACCAGAATTCAAAGTAAAGGGAAGTCGATTACCTTACAAGCAAAGGAAGTGGTTGATGGTGTGATGACGTTAGACTTCCAACAATGCCTTACTCACCTTTTTCACAGAACCCAAACACCAAAACCTTTGGGAAATGGGGAATAAAGTAATTTGGGGGAGAGGAGAGTGAATTGGGAATATGGGGGAAAGAAGGTGGAGTGATTAATGGTATATTGTGGTAATGTGGAGGGATTTTAGAATAGGGGACGTTAATAAAATGATTTCGGGGGATTTTGGTAATAGGGGAATGTTTAAACAATGAGGGATTTTATTTAAAAGAGATTCGGGTCGGGTCAGGCAGAACTAGGTTTTAGACCCATGAGACCACGTGTACGGTCTGTGGGTCGACCTACGGATAGTAGATAGGGTCCGTAGGTCACTTACACACTTAGAAAAATTTAGGAAACTTACCTGGGGTCTACGGTTACCATTCACAGTCTGTAGTTTGACCTACGGACCGTCAATGGTCTCCGTAGACCTCTGCACCAGACATTTTCTGCAGATTTTGTTTTTCGCCCCTGCACATGTAGCAACCATTAGGCCTTTCTTTTTATATTTTCTGGACACTTTTTAGAGACGGATCCTATGCTATATCTATCCAACACTAAAACAAAAATAAAGCACCTATCTAAAGGAATAAAAAAACCAAATAAACAAAGAAAACAACTAAATTGAACAGAAAAACCTATAGTTGGCTAGATTGTACATCTTGGGTTGCCTCCCAAGCAGCGCTTGATTTAACGTCGCGGCACGACGTAGGCCTCTTGATTACTCAGACTTCATCAAGATAATAGGCCTCAAAAACTTCTTGCAAACTTTCTGTGTTTCCCACATAAATGTTAATCATTTGCCCGTTTACCTTGAACGTTCTTCCCTCACTGTTTTCAAGCTCCACCGCTCCATGTGGGAGCACTTGTGTGACTAAGAATGGCCTGGTCCACTTAGACTTGAGCTTGCCCAGAAACAAGCGCAACCTAGAGTTGAATAGAAGCACAAAATCACCCAAAACAAATTCTCGTTTTTCAATCCTTTGATCATGATTCTTCTTCATCTTCTCCTTGTACAAGGCGGAGCTTTCATAAGCTCTTAGGCAAAACTCATCATGCACATTCAAGTCACTCATTCCCTGATTCGATGCGGCGCCCCAGTCAAAATTTCGCTTCTTTAGTGCCCACATAGCCTTATGCTCTAACTCTACCGGCAAATGGCATGACTTCCCATATACAAGTTGGTAGGGGGTCATACCTAGGGGAATCTTGAATGTGGTGCGATAGGCCCATAGATCATCATCAAGCTTCCTTGACCAATCTGTTTTATTAGCATTCACAGTCTTTGCCAAAATCTTCTTGATCTCTCTGTTGGACACTTCAACTTGCCCACTAGACTGCGGATGGTAAGGAGTGGCTACATTGTGGCGGATGCCATATTTCTCAAGTAATTCCTTGAACAAATTATTACAAAAGTGGGAACCTCCATCGTTGATAATAGCCCTAGGTGTACCAAATCTAGAGAAGATATTCTTTTTCAAGAATGCGGTGACACTTTTACCTTCTTTTTTGGGAAGCGCAATTGCTTCCACCCACTTCGATACATAATCAACCGCCACAAGAATATGCTTCATCCCATGTGAACTCACAAATGGACCCATAAAATAAATGCCCATAATTCAAACAACTCTTTCACCAATATAGGATTCATAGGAAGCTCTTGCCTCTTTGAAATTCCTCCTTCTCTTTGGCAACGGTCACAAGACTTGGCGAAATCATGAGTATCTTGGTGGATGGTAGGCCAGTAATACCCACACTAAAAATTTTATACACAGTCCGAAAACCACTATGATGCCTACCAATAGGCGATGCATGGCACACCTGTAGTATACTCAACATCTTGACCTCGGGCACACAGCGACGAATAATCCCATCAGCACAACTACGATACAAGTAAGGCTCATCCCAAAAGAACTTTTTCACATTATACATAAACTTTTTCCTTTGGTGAAAAGACAAATCCGATGGCACCAAAGCACTTGCCAAATAGTTAGCAAACTCTGCAAACCAAGGAATCAGATCATGAGAAGCAGCCAATACTTGTTCATCTGGAAAAGCATCATTAATTTCAACCCTATCACCAAGCTTGAGCATAGCTTCTTCCTCCAATCTGGACAAGTGATTGGCAACATGATTTTTTGTCCCCTTTCTATCTTTCACCACAAAATTGAACTTTTGCAGTAACAACACTGATCTAATCAACCTCGGTTTTGCATCCTTCTTAGCCATCAAATACCTCAATGCAGAATAGTTAGTATGCACAATGACCTTAGTACCAAACAAGTAGGATTGAAATTTCTCGAATGTGAAAAAAACTGCAAGAAGCTCCTGTTCAGTCACCATATAGTTCTTTTGAGCCACATTTAGAGCTTTTCTAGCATAGTAAATAGGATGAAGAATCTTCTCTCGTCTCTGTCCCAATACCACACCAAGCACCACTCCACTCGATTCACACATTACCTCAAACAGTTGTACTCCAATCCGGTGAAATAATGATAGGTGTTGTAACTAACTTCTCCTTCAACTCTCCAAATGCTCTAAGACAAGCATCATCAAAATCAAATTTATACTCCTTTTCGAGCAGTTTACACAATGGATGTGCAATTTTGGAGAAATCCTTGATGAACCTCCTATAGAAACCTGCATGCCCAAGAAAACTTCTAACACCTTTAACAGAAATAGGTGGCGGAAGCTTTTCTATTACCTCAATTTTCGCTCTATCAACCTCAATACCCTTCTCAGAGATCTGATGACCCAGAACTATCCCTTTTTTCACCATGAAGTGGCACTTCTCCCAATTGAGCACAAGATTGCACTCTTCACACCGTTTAAGCACCTCGGCCAAATGGTCCAGACAACGATCAAAAGAATCACCTACCACAGAGAAATCATCCATAAATACCTCAATATTATCCTCCACCATATCAAAAAATACCGACATCATGCAACGCTGGAAGGTCACTGGAGCATCACACAACCCAAATGGCATCCATTTGAAGGTGAAAGTCCCATAAAGGCAAGTGAAGGTGGTCTTCTCTTGGTCTTCCAGAGCTATAGAAATTTGATTGTATCCCGAATAACTATCAAGAAAACAATACCAACCCTTACCTGCAAGTCGGTCCTACATCTGATCCATGAACAACATAGGAAAATGGTTTTTTCTATCCAATCATTTAATTTCCGGTAGTCCATGCAGACTCTCCATCCAGCCACGGGCCGCATCGAAATAAGCTCATTTTTCTCAATAGGTACCACAGTAATCCCACCTTTCTTGGGCACACACTAAATAGGACATAACTAACTACTATCTGCATTGGGATAAATAACTCTAGCGTCCAACCACTTGGTGATCTCCTTCTTAACTACCTCTTGCATAAGTGGATTTAGTCTTCTTTGGTGCTCAATACTAGGCTTGTGATCCGGTATGAGTTGAGTTTGATAATAACAAATACCAGGAGGAATCCCAATAATGTCCGCAATAGTCCACTCAATAGCTCGCTTAAACTTCTTCAACATGGAAACTAATACCTCAACTTGTGCCACATTCAAATCTACCGTAATGATGACCGGTAAAGTACCATCTTTCCCCAAGAATACATACCCCAAATGTGATGGTAGAGCCTTAAGATCCAATTACGGAGCCTCTTCAACAGACGGTCTAGTCGGTGGAGAGTCGCGATTCTTCATGCCTAACTCCAATCTCTTTGGTTTTGAACGAAATTCAAACCTATCTAGTGCAGCGACCAATTCATCATAGTCTTCAATACCATCACCATCAAAGTTCATCATTACCGCTGCTAGTGCATCAACACCCAACCTCTATTCAATTGGCACCTTAGAACCACTCTCTACAATATGTGTCACCATATATACCGATTTGAGCTCACTATTCTACTTCATGGACCTAGAGATATTGAAAGTTTCCTATTCATTGTTCAATCAGAACTTTATGTGCCCTTTCTCCATATCAATCAAGGTGCTCCCAGTGGCTAGGAATGGTCTCCCAAGGAAAATGGGAACCTCAAAGTCAACATCACAATCAAGTATCACAAAATCCACCGAAAAGATAAAAGACTCCACTTTCACTAGTACATCTTGGAGCACGCCAATGGGTTTCTTCACAATTCTATCGGCCATAAGCAGTCGCATCACAGTTGGTTTTGGATCTCCTAAACCCAACTTCTTGTAAATAGACAATGGCATCAGATTAATACTAACACCCAAATTGCACAACGCCTTTGCAAAATGTAGTAACCCAATGGTACAAGGAATAGTGAAAGCACCGGGATCCTATTTCTACTGCACAAGGGACCTTGTAGCAATAGCACTACAATGTTGCGACTTATCATCATCTTCAAAACTCATGGCCCGCTTCTTATTTACCAAATCGTTCATAAACTTTGCATACCCAGGCATTTACTCCAAAGCTTATATCAACGGGACATTGATGGAAAGCTGCTTCAACATACTAATAAACCTGCGTTATTTGCCTTCTTCAGTCTTCTTCACTAACCTATGTGGGAAAGGAGGTGGAGGTGGAGGTCTAGGCATGGGGACAACTTTATCGATTATCTCCACTTCTTTCTCTGTTGCATTCTCGGACTCTCCATTTACCTCAATCACATCTTCATTTTTACTATCCTCAACATCAACCCTAGATGGCATAGGTGGATCAATGGTCTGCTTACCCCCTCGAGTAGTGACTGTCATACAATGCCCATCATTATTTGGATTTTCCATGGTGTTTCTAGGAAGTGTGTCAGGTTGACGTGAGTTTACTATAGTAGACAACTGAGTCATCTGCTACTCAAGATGTTTGATTGAAACTGCATCGGCATCAACTTTTTGACTAATCCCAGACAAGTCATTTCGCATCTCCATCACATTATCTTTAGTCGAATCAAACCTCTTCATCATTTTCTGTATCATATCCTCAATCCTTGATATATTACCTACAGCTTCCCTATTACCAGATTCCTAATTTTGAGAAGGGACATAAGGCCCAACCCGATTGTTTCTATTGCCATAGTTGTTCCGGTTGTAGTTGTTGTCACGATTGTAGTTCCCATCCCGGACATATTGCCCCTCTCGATTGTAGTTACCATAGTTCCGACCTTGGTTTCCTTTACCTTGGTTCCAATTATATGTATTGTAACCTTGGACGTTGGCTCGGAAACCCCCTGTCTGATCATTCACCGCATAAGTGTCCTCTTCATAGTAACATTCCTCAACCGGTGGTGGATTTCTAGTCAAATAATTGACAACATTTACTTTTTCAGTACTTCTGCTTACATGTTTTAATACCAACCCCAGTTCGGTCCTCATCTAAACTATCTCCTCACGAATATCATCGGCAAATTGGTTAGTTGTAGCTTGGACTGCAAATGTGTTTCTCCCTGTATCTGACTTTCTAGTGCTCCATGCTTTATTGTTTCGGGAAATTTTCTCCAATTTCTTAGTGATCTACTCAAAAGTGCACTCACCATATGAACCTCCAGCGATAGTATCAAACACTGCCTTATTATTGTCATCCTAACCTCGGTAGAAGTATTCCTTCAGTGATTCATCATAAATGCGGTGATTCGGGACACCTCTTATGAAAGTAGTGAACATGTCCCAAGAACTACTCATAGACTCTCTAGGTAGTGCTACGAAGTTGTTGAGTTTATCTTTGTGGTTCAGCTTCTTTGACATGGGAACGTATTTTGCAAAGAACACATCAGTTAATTGGTCGCATGTTTAGATTGAGTTATAAGGAAGCTCAGCAAACCACATAGCAGCATCGCTGGTCAATGATAGGGGGAATACTCTAAATCCAATGGCAACCATGTCCAAGTCCGGTCGACCAACACAACTTTTGCAAACACTCCTCATCTTGGCAATGTGCGCATGTGGATACTCCAATGCCAAACCAGAGAACAAATCCCTCGTTGTAAGCATCTTCATTAGACTGCTAGTCACCACGAATGTATGCCCCAAAGGTAGAGGGGGTACAACAAGAAGTCCGTCAGATTCAGTGGCATTAAAGTTGACCCTATAGTTATCATACAGTCTTGGTCCTAGTGTAGCATGTACCCTCAATGCATCTCCGAGTAGATTTTCACCCTCAACCTGAATATTCTCATCCGCAATCCTCGGAGGCTTCAACTCAACCCCATCACCTAGATCTCCTCCGATAGGATTGACTGGGAATCTTTGGTTATTCATTCTTCGCAAAGTTTTGTTCAAATCTAGATCGTAGGGAGTAAGTGGTTCACCTTGGCTCTATGTACTTGGCATACACTAGAGTATGAACTTGAGAGAAACAAAAACAAAAGAAAAAGTAAATTTAGGAAATATTTGACTAAAGTTCAATAATATAGTTAAACATAATCTAAAAGCCTTATTCCCCGGAAGCGGCGCCAAAATTTGATACGCTCAAATTGCAACTCCCTAAAGAAGTATAAGCGATCGTTATCAAGTAAAGAACCCAACTTGAAGGTTGGGGTCGATCCCATGAGGAATATGGTTTAGACTTAAACTTAACTTACGATTATATTCATTTAGTCAACGTACTTCCAAAACAAATAATTAAAGGGGAGGGGGGATTTGTGAAACAAATTCTGGAAATTATGTGAACAATTAGTGGACATGATTCAAACTTTAGTTGTTATCAAGATGAGAGAGAAACTAGGGTGTACGTATTCTCCATAAGCTCATAACGTGGTAATCCTAGCAATAGTAATTATTTCCTAGTGTATTACACGCAAAGTGATAAGTTAGGTATCTCTAATTCCTTGGTCCAGAAACTAGAAAATTTCACCCCGCACTTGGTCCGTCTACGTTTGTATAATTTACTAACCCTTACCTTTACCTCATATTGGACATCACATCAATGTATGGCTTAGTTTTCACCCTCGCACCAATTGATATTAGACTATTATATAGTATCACACTAAATCTATGTTGATAATTCTTTTCTTATTAACTACCTTCTTGGTTCGACAGGTAGCAACAAGGCGAGTTCTAACGCGTGCACTGGTTAAAAAGACTTTTAAACGGAAAAATTATCAATGCATGCAATAACACTATTCAAGAATTACTTAGTTACTATTCATACGTTGTTAATCACTCATGGTTCCCACAACCCTAGTTGTGGATTTAGTTACCCATAGTAGTAAGAACACGATTCATATTTTTAGATGAAGAAATCATGAACTTACGTAATGAGAAGAATAAACCCAGAATCTCAACTTAAATTTAAAATTCAAAATCTTCAAAACGAACTTAGGAAATCAAGAATTGCTAAAATTCCAAGTTAATCTCCAAAGCCAAAAACTAGAATAAAAGTAATAAGGTCTAACCCCCAAACACGAGGTTGACATGCCCTATATATAGAAAAACAAGTCCCAACTAAAAAGGAAACGAAATAAAGATATAAAGTTTTTGCATGTAGTTGTAGTTGACGACACTGACCTACGGTCCGTAGGTCCCTTTTGTGATTTGGGACATAGGCAATTTTTCAACTCTTCAAATCTCCTCCTCTCACTTGCAATTAACGGATCAATAGGATGGACCATGATTCAATCCACGGTCGGTGGATCCTAGTCTGTGGTTTCATACTTAGACTTTTTAAATCAGGTACTAGAATACCCTTCTCTGAATGATTTGACAGACTTGCAGGATGGCCCGTAGGTCGACCTATGGTCCGTAGTTTGAGGTCGTGGTTCCACACTTGGTCAAGAATTCCCTAATTTCTTCTTCATGCTTTTCCTGTCCATCTGCGATCACCGTCTATGGAACGTGGCTGGACCTACGGTCTATGAGTCACTTCCGTTGATTCCATTTTCTGCACAATTCTTCTGTTGTGTCTCATACTTCCATGTCTAAACTTATTTCCTGCAAACATGGTAAAAACACATTAATACCAATACAAAATGGCCTTAGACACACACTACTCTTAAGTGAAATGTATTAAAAATACCGTAAACTCACGGTATATCAATGACTGGGGTGGATACTAAATTCTCCTTCAATCACTTGAAAGCCACCATACAAGAATCATCAAATTGAAATTTCACATCTTTTTCTAATCATTTGCATAGAGGATGTGCAATCTTTGAGAAGTCTTTGATGAACCTCCGGTAAAAAACGGCATGTCCCAAGAAACTATGAATCCCCTTTACCGAAATTGGTGGTGGTAATCTCTCAATCACTTCAATCCTCGCTTTATCAACCTATAGTCCCTTTTGCGATACTTTGTAACAAAGTACTATACCTTCTTTTACCATGAAATGACATTTTTCCCAATTGAGGACCAAGTTTATCTCCACAAATCTTTGGAGAAGTTGTCCTAAGTGCTCTAAACACGCCTCAAAGGTGTCACCCACAACCGAGAAGTCATCCATAAATATTTCCATTGAATCCTCCACCATGTCAGCAAAAATAGAAAGCATGCAACGTTGGAATGTTGCCAGAGCATTTAATAACCCCAATGGCATCATTTTAAAGGAAATACCAATTCTTCTGGTCTTTCGGAGCAATAGAGATTTGGTTGTACCCGGAATACCCGTCCAAAAAGTAATACCAACCTCTCTCTGAGAGTCGATCAAGCATTTGATCCATGAAGGGTATGGGAAAATGATCTTTTTCAGTCCACTAATTTAACTTTTGGTAATCCATGTATACTCTCTATTTGGTCACCGGTCTCATAGATACAAGCTCCCCTTTTTCATTTGGGACTACCGTGATGCCTTTTTTTTTTGGTACGCATTATACCGGACTTACTCATTTGCTATCTGCAATAAGGTAGATCACACCTGCGTACAACAACTTTATTCTCTCCTTTTTCACCACTTCTTGCATTAGTAGGTTCAATCTCTACTGATGTTCAACACTTGGTTTACAATCACTATCAAGCTGAATTTTGTGTGTGCAAATGCTGGGAGGAATACCCATTATGTCAGCGATAGTCAACTCTATAGCTTTGATATGCCTTCCCAATACCTCAAGGAGCAATTTTATCTGCCAATCAAGTAAATCAGCTGCAATAATCACCGGTAAAGTGTTATTTGCTTCCGAGAAAGCATATCAAAGATGGGAGGGAAGTTCTTTCAACTCTAGATTTGGTGATTCTTCTGTTGATGGTGTTGCGGGAGGACTTTCTCGATCTTTTAGATCAATGTCTAACTTCAACAGAGTTTTTGAATACGCCCCCCAAACCTGATAGAGCCGCAACTACCTCTTCACACCCTTGAATTTCGAAATCATCATAGTTAGCAAGCACGGCTTCG
This sequence comes from Solanum tacnaense, assembly GCA_029582525.1. Lineage (NCBI taxonomy): Eukaryota > Viridiplantae > Streptophyta > Magnoliopsida > Solanales > Solanaceae > Solanum > Solanum tacnaense. The sequence continues at coordinate 11,703 of JAJOOD010071411.1, forward strand.
AGTGGTTGACTCATACATATCAAACGGCTAACACTAGCTACCGCCTCATCAATAACATCAACAGTGGAGACCACATGAATATCACTTGGGTGTTTCATTGACTTACACACATTCAAGGTTACTTCATCTTCATTCACCCAAAACTTCAATTCTCCGCTCTCAACATCCACCAATGCTCTTCCGGTTGCCAAGAATGATCTTCCCAAAATGATGGGAATTTCAGCATCTATTTCACAATCTAGAATGACAAAATCAACTTGGAAAACAAATCGGTCAACCTTTACCAATATGTTATATAGTATCGCATCAAGTTGATGCTTGCTCCCAAATCGCATAGGGCTTTAGCAAACTGTAGCATGCCGATGGTGCAAGGGATTGTGAACGCTCCGAGATCTTCTCTCTTTCTTATCATCTCCTTAGTCATAATTGTACTACAACTATGGGAGACTTCGATTGTTTCAAAATCCAAACTCCTTCATAAATTTTGCGTACCCCGGCATTTCCAACAATGCTTCCACTAGAGAAAGATTAATTGATAATTTCCTAAACACCGATAAAAACTTCTTGAACTTCTCATCCTCATTTTTCTTCTTTAAACGTTCAGGAAATGGAGGAGCTATTTTGGGTAAAGGATGCATAACTTTTGGGCTTTTGTTTTGTTTCTCCATATCTTTTCGTGGTCCTTTGGTAATGCTTTGATGGATAGGTGCCTTTTCTTCCTCCATCCCTCTGTCTTCTTCATGCATTTGAGCTTCTTCATTTCCCGTCACATCTTCTATTTCTACCTTTCCACTTCGAGTCACCACAGCCAGCTCTGTATCATCATCTTTCATTATCACTTTTGGTTTCAATTGTGCTAAAAGTGAACTCAACTGACCTTTAAGTATCTTGATTGCATCTGCGTGAGAGTTCACTTTATTGTTTAGTGATGAAAGTCGGCTTTTATCCCTTTCAACAAGTCATCCGAACCTTCGACTTTATAAAGGATGTGTGACACTAAATTATTAACCCTAGGACTACTTGCACTCCCTCTCGATTTAGAGCTCTCACTTGAGTGAATGTGGTCGGTATCATGATCCTCCTCCCTTTTCCAATAGTCCCTTTGCCCGGCCCAATCTTGATAGTATCTTCTTTGCTCTTCTCCTTTGTGATAGTTCCAACCTTTATTCCCGCCCCACTATAGATAGCGTTGGTGGAAACCCTCCTCGTATGTCTTGGAGTTCCAACCTTGATTCTCCCCCGGCCTTGAGTAACCTGAGGAAGAACCCTCCTCAACTCAACACTCCACATGTCCCCTTCATATGCTCTTATAGAAATTCCTTTTGGGTCAACATCTTTTTGATGTTTCCATCCCTCTCTTTCTCTTTATCAAGTTATTCTTATGTCAATCTAAAAGAAAACGGAGAGACTTGATCTTCTTGGGTGTACCAGGCTTGATTTATTTTAGTCATGTCATCAAGAAGAAACGACGCCACCTCAAATGATTGCAACATTATTCCCCCTCGTACCAATTTGATCAGCCACCCATTTATTAACCAAATCAAGACTCCGGTAAAAATATTGGAGTAGTAAATCGTTTGGTAACTCATGAGTTGGGCATTTAAGTAAGAGTTTCTTAAACCTCATTCACGTTTCATGGATGGGTTCACCCTCCCATCGCTTGAAACCTTGAATGTCCTCTCTAAGCTTCATCATCTTTGATGGGGGAAAGAATCTTGTATTGAATGCTATAATCAACTCCTTCCATGATGTGATGGAGTTGCTTGGTAACTCGGCCAACCATTTGCTAGCCTCCCTCGTCAAATATAGTGGAAATAACCGAAGTCATATCGACACTTGTGACACATTCTTGAATGACAACGGGCTGCACACCTCTGTAAAACTTCTCACATGCTCATGCGGGTCTTCATGTTCTAGCCCTCCATAGAGTCCTCTCATTGGGAGGAGATGAATAGTCATGCCAAAGACTTCAAATATTGCATTCCCATCAACTTGTGGTATGCAAATTGCACCCATTTCACCTGCATGAGATAGGTTGTAATGACTATTGATATCATCGATACCGTCCCGATGACCTGCTTGACTACCATTCATCTCTTGCTCACTCATTTTTACTTCTATGTAGTCCAACCAAAACTAAACAATGCAGCTTCAGCCAATTCAACTACAACTAAACAATTCACAAATCAATTCTTCAATTAAAGAATTCTAAGTAACGCTACTCCCCGGCAGCGGGGTCATTTTGATTTCACGTATCAGGACACTTCTTCTAATTCTAAGTGCCAACGATCATTAGTCAGTAACATAACCTAACTTAATGAGTTTGGGTCGATCCGACAGAGAGTAGATTTTCCTTTGAATTCAATTATGGAAGTATGACAACAATTTCTTCAACTGAACACTTACTGCACCTTTTTGGTTTAAACTGCGAATTTCAGATTATAATTATCAATCCAATTCAACACTTGACACGAAATGATCTAATAATGAGGTAAAACTTGGGGAATTGACCAACCAATTATTGAATTCACTTTAGTAGATGAACATTGATGGTCACAATGGGATAAATTGTCATGGGTAGGTAGGACTATCTGTAAAGCAATTTTCTCTCGAACAATGTCCTTATCTTTGTCGAATTTTCTCGAACTTCCATACTAGTCGGAAGATGCCCAACCCTTTTCCTCATCAAATCCACTCTCTCGAGCAAGATACAAAGGATAGGTTCCATGTTTCACTCTCTCAAGATGAAATCTCGGCGACCCACTACTAAGAATGCTAAACTTGCTACATTGGCTTTGCACTTCTCTCTTGAGCAAGCACAAAGTACTGAACTAGTGACAATAGTCATGCAAAATGACCTTAAAATGCAGCAGCAACTTAGACCCACTTCAAATTAACACCGTTATTCACAAATCAATGACACCCATTTAGTAAAACCCAACAATTGGTCACATAGTCAAAACCCAAAGGAGAGAGTTTTAGCCAATCATAGAAAAAAAGATGAAAATCAATATCTGTCATGTTTTCCATAGCTAGGTAAAAAACAAAAATTGAAAGTTAAAATCAACTACAATCTTCTCTATTACAAAATCTCAACGAAAAGTCTTCCTAAAAATCACTTGAAATCCACAATGGTAGTGTTTTAACTCTCAATCTTGTGTTCCTCACGTTTCTGAATGCTTTCTCTCTCTAGTAAAAATCAATTTAAACAAGTCTTATGTGTGACTGTTTAAGACCAATCGGCGAGGTAAGTCGACCTTCGCCGAATGTTCAGCAACTCACCGATTGTCCTTTCTCTCGCCTTCATTTCTCACTTCTTCTTGGTCCAGCTACTGTAATTTTAGGCGATCTAGATCGGGATTGCCTGATGATTCCGCGAGTCGCTCATTCTCTTTTTATCTTGCCCATCAACACTTGCATGAATCTCCATCAGCACTTTTGGGGACCTGGTCATCCCTCGCCGAAGCGATCGGTGATACGCCAAATGTAACTGTTGCTCGCCGAAGTTACCTATAGTGTAGCTCCAGCATTCTGTAACTTTAGGCAGTAGAGTGGAAACTTGGTGATTGGCTGAGTGACATCAACGATCACCAGGCCTTCATTTCTTCATTCCTTCGGTTCGCTTTGTTCCTTTCTGCATATTAGTGTCCACACTTCGTTCATAAATCGAATTACCTAAAAATCAAGGATTTTACATCAGTTATTGGCACAAAATAGGTATTTGAGGACACAAAATCTATCAAAATAAAGCCCTAAATGAGTCTAAATCGTGAACTCATCAATTTCGGATCTCCAACACATTTTTTCAACATAGAGACATGGAAAACTAGATGCATCGATGCCAAATATTTAGGAAACTCTAATTCATAAGCAAGCTTACCAACACGTCTCAAAATCTGATATGGGCCTACATAACAGGGACTAAGCTTCCCTTTCTTACAAAACCTCATTACACCCTTCATGGGTGAGATTTTCAAATAAACAAAATCATGAACATCAAACTCAAGATCTCTTCTTCTAACATCGGCATAGGACTTCCATCGACTTTGGTTTGTTCCCAAGCTTTCTCTAATAAGTCAGACTTTTTCCATAGCTTCATGAACTAACTCGGGTCCTATCAAGGTAAATTCACCCACTTCAAACCAACATATAGGAGATATACACATCCTACCATAGAGAGCCTCAAATGGAGTCATACCAATACTAGAATGATAGCTATTATTATCAGAAAAATCAATCAAGGGCAACTGATTATCCTAATTTCCCTTGAAATTGATGACACACGCTCTCAACATATCTTCCAAAGTTTGGATAGTACGATCCACTTTCCCATCGGTTTGCGGATTAAACTTCGTGCTAAGCTTAACTTTAGTAACAAGACCCTTTTGGAAAGACTTCCAAAACTGAGAAGTAAATTGAGTACCTCAATCGGAGATAATGGACAAGAGCACTCCATGTAACCTTACCATTTCCCTCAAATACAACTTAGCATAGTCTTCTGCCGAATAAGAAACTTTGACGGGAAAGAAATGGGCTGATTTCGGCATTCGGTCTACTATAACCCAAATTGAATCATATTGTCACCGAGTACGAGGCAACCCAACTATGAAGTCTACATTTAAATCTTCCCACTTCCAAGTAGGAATACTAATGTCTTGGGATAAACTTCCCGGTTTCTGATGCTCAACTTTCAATTGTTGGAAATTCGGACACTTAGCCAAAAATTCCACCATATCCTTCTTAATCCCATTCCACCAATAAATTTATTGCTAGTCATGGTACATCTTTGTGGCTCCAGGGTGAATGGAATACCGAGAACTATGGGCTTTTGACAAGATATGTTCCCTCAAATCGTCAACATTAAGAACACACAAACGACCTTGATATATAAGTACATAATCTCCCTCTTGGGAGAAAGCCTCAACTGACTTTCTAAGTACCGTTTCCTTCAATTGTACTAAGGTTGGATCAGGGCATTGCTTAGCTTTTACATCCATCACAAAAGATGATTATGAACCATTTTGGACCATAACACCACCCTTGGTGAAGTCCATCAACCAAAAACCCAATTGGAAAAATCTATGAACATCTCGTACGAATTCTTTCTTATCTTCTACTATATGGGCCACACTACCCATTGATAATCGGCTAAGAGGATCCGCTACCACATTTGTCTTACCGGGGTGATGGAGAACACTCATATCATAACCCTTAAGTAACTCAAGCAACCTTCTTTGGTGTAGATTTAGATCCTTCTGACTAAACACACATTGTAGGTTCTTGTGGTCGGCAAACACATCTATATGAACACCATACAAATAATGCCTCCAAATCTTTAAGTCAAAAACCAGCGCCACTAATTCAATATCGTGGGTAAGATAATTCTTCTCATGAATCTTAAGTTGCCTTGGAGCATAGACAATGACCTTAAGGTATTACAATAAACAACAAAGCCATATCCTAACACAATTCTTAAGGTATTACAATAAACAACAAAGCCATCCGTCCCTTCCGGTAAAGTCAACACTGAAGCGAAAGTAAGTCTATCTTTCAATTCCTGAAAACTCTTCTAACATGTTTCGGACCATATGAACTCGGCCTTCTTTTGAGTCAAAGCTATCAATGGAGAAGCAATTGAAGAAAGCCCCTTAATAAAACTCCTGTAATAACCATCCAAATCCAAGAAACTTCTAATATCTGAAGGAGTTAGAGGTCTAGGCCAATTGTAACACCAGGAAACTAGTAGGCTAAACTAGAGCTTTTCGTGAGGGTTCTAGAGCTTGATGTGAGGGTTAGAGTCATAGATATAACTTCTCGTACTTAGAATAAAGGCTTTACAGTTAGAATGTCAAGGTACAACTCCCCAAATACCAACCAAGGGTCATTGAAGAGGACCCTAGCAAACTACCCTAGAATCTACCCCAAGGCAGTGTACCCACTAGAGGACCCATGCCCCGTATGGGGGTCCACGCCTCGTGGGTCAGGGTCCCAAAAGTTCACTTTCAAAAAAACACCCACGGAAGACCAGCACGCCACCTGGGTCCACCCATGGCCCGTGGGTGTTGTCTCGTGGGTGAGGCAGTGAGGGTCATTAAGTTGGTTAAGTGGAGGCTTAGTGGAACTTTCCAGAATTAATTAGGGGTTAAGTATTGTTGTTTTATTAGAGTTTAGACCACCTATATAAAGCTATTAGACCCCTAAATTCATTGATCCTAGACATTAATTCAACTCACCAAAAAGAACCCATTTCCCTCTAAAACATTCTCTCTCAAGAAAGAAGAAGAAGAAGAAGAAGGAAAAGAAGAAGGAAAAGAAGAAGGAGAAGAAGAAGGAAAAGAAGAAGGAGAAGAAGAGGGAGAAGAAGAAGAGGAAGAAGATGAGTAAGAGGAGGAAGAATAGGGGAAAGAGGAGGAAGATGAAGGAGAAGAAGAAGGAGAGGAATAAGGAGAAGAAGAATGAGAAGACGAAAGAGAAGAAGAAGGAGACGAAGAGGGAGTAAAAGAAGAGGAAGAGCAGGAAGAAGAATAGGAAGAGGAGGAAGAAGAGGAAGAGGAACAAGAAGAAGAATAACAGGAGGAGGAATAAGAAGAATAACAGGAAGAGGAAGAGGAGAAGTGTCACGACCCGAGAGCACCCCCTAGTCGTAACACGGCGTACTCGACCTCAGAGAGGTCTAATACAAGCCTCTTAGCATTCATAACATTCGATATAGAAAATAGTGCGGAATGAACAACTTAATTAAAACCAACTATTAAAATCTCATTTATAAAGCAGCGGAAATACTAAGTCTCACATGGCAATCCTTAGACAAACTTTAACAAGATAAGGTCACAGCCCTTTACAATAGAGTCTTAACAAAAGTCTTAAAACATAAAGAAACTAGAAACATAAGAGTCCTTGTCCTCGAACTATGAGGACATACCAAGTCGTGGAGGAAAACTCTATCCAAGAACTTCAACTCATGCTAGGAACGATCACTTGCCGGAACCTACACTTGTACTAAAACATAGAAGAAGAATGGGTTAGCACAATTAAGTACTAAGTATGATGACCATGCAAAAACATGCTAAAAGGGGACATTTTGTTGATAGTCATGCTTTTTGCCATTTGGTAAAATTTGAAGAACTTTCAACAATAGAGGCATAATATAAGTCACAACCAACATACAAGTCACACTTAACATTTGTACTCAATCACACATATATATACCTTTACCTTGAACCTCCACTTCAAGTAACCCTCAAGTTATATCTTGTGCAATGTGTGGATAGCGTCCCATACCACCATCCACACCAAGGTACCACCTTAAGGTCACCAAAGTGAAACCACCATTTATCATGTTTCACACTACAAGTATTCATGCTCAACTAGTACGAACATACAACACATAAGCGTATCCGTCAAGTAAGCCATTTCATCATCTTAGGATCTTTATCTAAAGTTACCCTAAGACACACCTAAGTAAGATATGAAGTGTCCACCCATACAACCTCTTCATACACTCCTACGCATTCCTCAAGGCTACAATGGACAAGAACCTTTACATTTCAACATAACATGCTAAGTAACTCATTCATCATTTCACTTAGACAATAGGTCAACATTCTTCATTAGAATCATTTAGGACACATTCATGCATTTAGGGGACTTTCATTCATTATCCATTAAGGCTTAGAAAACTCACTGTAGTACTTTCAAAGCCTACTCGTGCAATTCGAGACATTAACACATTCATTAGTCAATTATGAAAGGGCTACCAGCATTAGGTCTACCAATTCATGATCATTAAGATATTAAGTCAAGATACAGTCATTATTCAAGAAGAGGATGCCTAAGCCTACCAATTCAAGATTCAACATTCACATTATAGAAATCCTTCTCATTCATCATTATCATTCATGAGTATCACATTGAGAAATATCCTTTCAATACTAACACAAATAAATTGAGTACATGTTCATCATTCTATCATTGAGTCACATGTAAATACTTCACATTATACACTCACATATACAATAACATGATAATAATTCAATTCATCAAACTATGCCTTCCAGGCCATGATCACAATGTACATAGTAAGTAGACACCTCCACCTTTCAAATGGATCAACAATTCAAGCTCAATTCTACATTAACATGAAATTAGGTCAAACTTGTCCTTTCAAGGCTATGATCACAAATCCTCCATTCACCAAAAATTCACCATATGTAGACATAGATAATGATACAAATCAATAATCTAAATCAATCTACACATAAATCCATCATCATTCATTCATAATCAACAAACCCACTTCATAAGTTACAATTTAGGAATTGAGAGGAATCATGGGTTCAAGGAGTAAAAATCATCTTTAATCATCAAAACATCAATATAATCATAGTTTATCATTTGAAAACGTTTGACGCAAGAACCCATGAAATTGAGTAAAACCCTTGAAATTTCATGAACTTGGAAGCTTTGAAAACATATTTGAAATTGACTCTAGGGTGAAGACTAACCCTAAATGAAGGATCACCATACCTTTACTAAGATTCCCCAAGTAATTTGAGGAAGAACCACCTTGAATCCAAACCCTAGCTCCAAGTTCTTGATCTTCTTCAATGGAGGATTGTAGAGAGAGAAATATTTGAGAGGAGGTGGGTTGTATTTTAATTCTATTTGGAGTGAACTAAATGAGAGGGGTTTAGGTCTAAAAGGGTTTTATAGTAGCTAGGAAAGGAATAGAATATTAGGGACTCAACTTAGGAAAATAATTAAAGACCCACAAAGTTTAAACTTAAAAGTTTGCACCAAACCGGCCTAAGCTCGCCCTTTGGAACCTTGGGCTCACCAAGTGCACTAGGCGACTCGTCAAGTGCACCATTGGCTCGCCCTTTGTTACAGTGAGCTCACTCAAAGGGCTGGTCAATGGGCGATGGAGAGGGCCAAAGGGTGACACGCCAACCAGCTTCGCGAGCTCTCCTTTAGCTCCCCCTTTGGTCCAGTAGCTAGGTCAAATGGGCAGTCCACTAGGTGACCATAGGGGCATAAGGGAGACTCACCAACCCCTTAGGCTATCTAGCAGCCCCATCGCCAAACACTCCTTCGAAGGACAAGGCTTCTTTCACCCTAACCTGCTAGCCTAGGCCCTTGCTTGCACCCTAGGCTGCTACCTAGCTCCAATTAAGTTCTAAAACAGCATAGACATCAACCTAAGGTCACGCTAACCCAAACGTCAAGGCTCTAGTTCATCCTATCATTTTCCGAGTCGTTACATTGTCCCCCACTTAGGAACATTCGTCCTCGAATGACACTTTAAACACATTAAGGGAAACGACTCGAGACTAGCAGCACAACAATCGTAACACATCATTATCAATATAAAAGCACATAACTAGGAGGAAACATTAACTCCACATCAATAAGCTCAAACAAACTTCATGCAACTCAAGCAAGTAAGAACTACATCTATAAACTCATTATGCAATCAAAACATCACATTCTTCATTATATTGGAGGAACTTCCTTCTCCAAATCATATCATTCTCATTACAACATCATTAAGCACCTTTAAGAAATTTTCTCAGAAAAGCTCATTATGTAACTCTTTCAAGAACACATTTAAGCTTGTTCAACATTTATCCTCATGAAGCTTATAGACAACTCAACTAAATGCACCTCAACATGAGGAAATCAATTTTTGAAAACTCATTTTCTCACTTAACAAGAATTCAAAAAGAACATGCATAACATGAAGAATCATGGAAACACAATTTCACACATGACTCCAAAATATGAAACAAGCTACAAGGAACTCTTGGTCTCAAGCTTGAATAAGAATAGAAGGAAAGAGATAAGGATATCAACATTCTCAACAACCTTACTATTCACCATACCATCCCCCACTTAGGAGGAAACCCAACTAAGTCTATCATGAAGCAACTCATAAGGATCTAATCACAAAAACACAGAACTATAACTTATCGGTACCTTCATCCGGATTAGATCCCCTGTCCTTGTTAGCTTGAAGCATATAGAAACGGTTTTTCTTTGGAGCATTAGGATCCGGGCCAACATAAGAAGCTTGATTGTCCTCCCTTCCTCTAGTCGTAAGAGTAGGACAATCTTTCACTTGGTGGTCATTCTTCCCAAAACCATACCACTCACTAGTACCGGCTAGACATTTCCCAAAATGCTTCTTCCCACAATTGTGACAAGTAGGATTGAGAACCACCACTTTTCTCTAGGTTGACCTTAGGAGCACTTGAATAATCTTGGTTAGGAGCTCTCTTCTTAAACCTTGGTTGACCTTGCTCATCGTATCTACCCCTCTTAACATCCCTATTCACCCTCTTAAGCTTGGACTCCTCAATAGATTGAGCATACACCACAAGTCTAGAGATATTCATATCATCATGGAGCATCATCGTACGACACTCTTCCTTGATTAGGTCGGAAACACCGGTAACAAACCTACTCATCTCATCTCTAGGGTTAGACCAAGGATGGAGCATACTTAGACAATAGGGTAAACTTCAAGAAATACTCCTCCACACTATAATACATTGCCCAAGGTTTATAAACTCCTCAACCTTAACCTCTCTTTTCTCACGGGGAAAGTACTTTCTAAGAAAAGCTCTCTTAAACTCCTCCCATTCTATAGGACCCGCTTCAACCAGCCTATTGGCTTTACATTGAGTGAACCACACTTGGGCCACATCTTTCAATTGGTAGGAAGCCAACTCTACCTTCTCTCTAGAAGTTACTCCCATAGCATCCACTATCTTATAAACTTCATCCAAGAATTCTTCGGGGTCTTCTCCCACTCTCGAGCCAAGAAAGATAAGATGATTCATCATCACAAAGTCTCTCAACCTTGAGGCCATGGTACTATCAATAGCATTCACCCTAGGCCTCACATCTTGGTTATCTTGAGCCGTCATGGCTTGGGCTAAGCTTGGGAAAGCCGACCTAATCTCTTCATTGGTCATGTCCGGGGGAACCACCGGTACTTCATTCTCTTGGTTGCCTAAAGGAACTTGGTCGCCTTAAGGACCTTGGGGAGGAACTCCACCATCCACATTCTCCTCTTTCGTTCTCCTTGGGTTAGCCCTTGTATTCATATCCCAAAAACACAAGCGAAGGATTAGGAAAATGACATTTATAGAACCACACTCTAAGGCACGACGTTAAGAATAATGAAACAAGTGTAACTTCTAACGTCCTATAGCCTCTCGCTCATAGATGTGTAGCGACTCACATCGATGAACAAGACTCTACTAGACGTGACTTGTGAGACTTTGATCCTAAAAACCATTTCCAAAATCTTATGCTCTGATACCAAGTTTGTCACGACTCGATAGCACCCCCTAGTCGTAACACGGTGTACTCGACCTCGGAGAGGTCTCATACAAGCCTCTTAGCATTCATAACATTCGATATAGAAAATAGTGCAAAATTGAAAGCTTATTTAAAACCAACTATTAAAATCTCATTTATAAAGCAGTAGACATACTAAGTCTCACATGGCCATCCTTAGACAAACTTTAACAAGATAAGGTTACGGCCTTTTTGTCACGATCGGAGAGCACCTTCTAGTCGTAACACGGGTATTCGACCTCGAAGAGGTCTTATACCAGCCCTTAGCATATCATGAACATTAAAGCATATGAAAATAGCGGAAAATTTAAAAAAATTCTTTACAATCGAAGAGTTTATAAAATAAGAGAGAGCCTATGACAATATGTCTCAAACCATCTATAACATTAGACTTAAATCTGTTTTAATACATCTTAGGGACACAACCCTTACATAAATCTAAAAACATAATAATAAAAAAATAAGTGAACAAGGTGGGTTCGTCCTCAAAACTATGAGGACTCCCCAAGTCTTCATTCCCAAGCTCCTTAGAAACCTATCTTCCAAGTATAAGACACCACATCTCCAATCCTTACACTTTGTAAGAAATGTAGAAGAAAGGGTTAGCACAAAAGTACTAAGTATGGAAGCCATGCATATAAACCATTAAAACATGCTTAAAAGGGACATTTATTTAAAACCATGATTTATCAACTTTTGAACATCATCTTGAAAGAGTTGAAGAATCATAAGTCATAAACAACTCACATATAGTTCATCAAAGCACAAAGGGTAATAAAAATCACCCGAGGCATATTTTGTAATCATAGTCATAGTGCACATACTATCTATTACAAGACACACCACTCATGCATAGTCAATATCAAGCCAATAACATCATAATAGAACAACAACATAAGTAACCCTAAGTTCTACTTGTGCAATGCATAAATAGGGTCCATAGTCTTATCTACACTATGTATCACCTTTAGGCCACCATGATCATACTTAACATAAGTTCATACCAACATAAGCCAATATCACACCCATACTCATTTCATAGTAAAGCCACTACTGTAGTAACTCCTACGGAACACTTGTGCAATGTGTGATTAGCATCCCATAATAATAACCTCACTAACCACTCCTATAGGGCTGCCTTAGTCATGCACTTTATCCTTTAGACCACATTATAAACAATAGTCATAAGTAGAGAACCAATCATGTGTACCATTTGAATATAAAGGCAAGTCACTCATAGCAACCATTCATTCAATATACATGCATGCATTCATGTCATACCAATATGTAAAGGAACCATCTACCACATCCTACCAAATGTACTAGTGCAATGTATCAGTGATGTCCCATACCCCCACTCCTACATAGCAAACTTACCAAGAAGTTATAGAGTAGTTCATGCTCCATTTATTATCTTATTTTTTAGGGGAAAATAACCTTAACCGACATAGACCATGTGAGCTACATGGATTCCGGTGTTCTACTCTCACACCGAAAAGAGAGTGTTCTACTTGCCAAGGTAGAACCATCATAATAGATTCTAGGTGGATCCACTAGCTAATACCTATGTGGGCAAACATAGTTATGGAACAAGGAGATTACTACTAGAAACCCGGACTTGCTAAACGTAGAAGGTTTCCATCTCATGAGACAACATATATATTGGGAACCTGGACTTGCTAAACGTAGAAGGAACCCATATGGGAAGTCAAACTTGCTAAACGTAAAAGCTTCCATCTCTTTTTCATGTTCACTCGGTGCTAAGCACAATTCCCTTTTAAAGTAGTATTAAGCCTTTACTTACAATTTAATTCAATCAGGTATGCATTAGGGCCTCCACCCATCATTCATCATATAGCTCAAAGGTTTCAAAGATGAGAATAGCCTTTCATCATAGAACCAACAACATGTGAGAATGTTCATTCATTTTATATTCATAAAGTGTTTATGAGAATTACCTTTTATTCAACATATCAACACTACCATAATCATAACATAACATTCATACTCACATCCTAGCACACATAGTCATATCTTTATGGTCATGTACATTTCATGTATAATAGTATGTAAAGGTGCATATTAGAATTAGCCTTTCAATTAACACCATAGACATATCATATTCATATTTATGCATGGAGTGTGTGTGCATGATTGTCCTCACAATGGAACAACAACAACAACACTAACATCATAGACACCTCCCTTGTCAAGGTGGTCATTACATATACATAGTATCCCAATTCATGTACAATTCACATATATTGCATTTAAGGATCATAGACCATGTAAATCACCTACCTAACATTCAGACAATAGACACTGATACATTCATCATTCAAGTAGGTCATTCATGGCATGTATAGAATCATATATCGATATAGGGGATTATGTGGGTAGGGTCCTTCCACAACAGCACCTCATACAATTCAACATATAGACCATACCATGTTCTTAACATATCATTAATATTGATAATATATGATACTTAGTCATATCTAGGGTTGTAGGGAAGAGGGACCTTGTCTCAACACTATAACTCATACTAACGAGTAAGCACCTCCACCGTAAGTGGATCAAACCATTCATACAAAGGATACATAGTAAGTAAACATCTCCACCTCAAGTGGATCAACAAATCAATTGAATACTACTTACCAATTGAAAACATTCATTCATAGCCATCAAGGCTTTCTTCAAGATTCAACCCTATTTTCGTGATATTCATACACCATATAGGATACCATCACAATTCAATACTTAATTACATTACAACATACTAGACTCTCATCCTTCATTCATCATTCAAGACATAGTAGGGTTTAGATTTGAGAAAGAAGTGAAATCATGGGTCTTGTGGGAATTTATTAAAAAACCATAACAATTACATGAATTCATCCATAAAAATTCATATATAATCATAATTAACCATTATAGATCAATAGAGTCGATTTTTGAAAGAGACCCACGAATTTGATTGAAAACCAAGAAATTGGGGATCTTTGAAAACTTAGTTTAAACGGCTTCTTGGTGATAGCTAACCAAGAATAAAGGACTCCCATACCATAGCCTTAGAATCCCACAAATTTCGTGATGAAAATCTTCCATCTCCTAGCCCTAGCTGATCTCCTTCTATTTTCTTCAGTGGAGGTTTTTGAGAGAGAAGATTTTTGGGAGGGAAAAGGAGTTGGGGTTTTATTTGGGTCTTGGAATAATTGATTTAATTAGGTGAGTTTTGGGGTTAAAATGACCTAAATAGGGGTCCTAGGCTTGGAAAAAATGAGATATTCTTGAGTTAAAACAATTGGGAAAAGACTCTATAAGTTACTTGTTGCAAACTGCCGAAATAGCATCACTGAAGCCTTCACGGACCATGATCATAACCACGGTGCAAGTTTTTCAGCCTGACAGTGCTTCACTATTTCGGGTTTAACCTTTTACTCCGAGATCGGAATTGGGCAAACTCAGTGGCGTTCGAAAGAAGAGTCAGAGACCTTTAATTCTATAGGTCATGGCACACCTAATTCGTTTTGAGCTAAGATATATCACTAGTTGAAGTTGACCATATACTCTAAGTCTAATGGAAAGCCCTTCACGTGAGGCTCCACGAGCCGTGGTGCCTCTCGTGGTCACGATACAGTATCTAGGAAACTTTCCCCTTAACCCCTAAAACTCTAAGGCACCCCCACGAGCCGTGAAGTGGCTCCTGTGGAGGGGCTGTTTTTGCGCAGCCTTTGCTTAGCCACTACCTAGCCTACCACGAGCCGTGCTCGTGGTGGTCATGCAAGGTGAGGCAGTGTTCATGAAAGAGTGGACTGCCCTAGTCCTCTTTCTTGGCTCTAACCCTCAAACTTAGCCCTCGCTTAGTCTACTAGTTTTCGAACGTCATGGTCGTTTCTTGACGTTTGACCTCTAAAATCACCAAACTAGCTTCAGTAGTCATTTTTCATAATTTAAACAAGTTTTCAACTATAAACTAACATGTGAGTCTCCAGTTCAACCTATTGGATTTAGTCGAGCCTTAGTTAGGTCTTACTAGCTTGTACGGGGTGTTACAATATCCCCTCCTTGGGAACATTCGTCCCCTAATGACACTTAAAACAACATAAGGAATCAATGACTCACACTAGAAGCCCAACAAGCATGTAATCAACGATATGATGTACAACTCAAAGATACACCAAACACAGAGAGCATCATTTTCAAAAGGAGGAACTTAAACTCCAATTCAGCATAGCCAATGCAAACATAAGGAAGTAGGAACTACTTCTACCACTCATTACGCACCAACATTAACATTTCTCATGTTCATATGAGGAACTACCTTCTCCTAGTCATTACACGGTCCATACATCCTTAAGCACATTGTGCAATTTACTTCCAAAAAGCATTTAATTCAAGGAGGAATTTCTCAACTCCAAGCTAAAACATGATCATATCTTATTTTCATGAAGCACAATATATCACATATAACCAATGCACTACTTTGAAGAAAATCTCCATTTAAATGCATTTCACACAGCATGAGAAAAGGGACAACCTCTACAAACTCAACATGCATGCAACTTAGACATATTTCATTTTATTGGAGGAATTTCCTTCTCCAACTCAAATCATGCTTATCATAACATCTTAAGTCAACTATGCAATTACTTCTTAAAAGTACTTTTAAACCATCTACCTCATGAACCATATAGGCTACTTACTCTAATTTCCTATCAACATAAAGAATATGAGACATAAAAATCTCATTTTTATCTCAAAACATGAATTCTCAAGGCATATCCATCATAAGGAAACCATGAGAATATAAAAATCACACATGACACAATGTTAGCTAGGCACACCATATGTTCCTTGGGAGTGAGCCTTCACCAACACTTCCAAACAATACCAATCACATACTAATAGGAGGAACTATCATTTCCCCCACTATAAGCAAGATCAATACAACATTATGGAGCCAATGTGCCATTTCCACAAAAACTTAACAAGCATGTTCATCTCATCATCTCATGAAGTCAAATATGCAATCACCATACTAAGATGCACAACAATATGAGAAATATGTAAATCATGAGAAATCCATTTTTTTTTTAAAATAACAATCTTTCAAAAGCATGCCTAACATAAGGAGATCATGGAAAATTCCAACACTCATGAATCCTAAACATAAAACAAGCCCATAAAGGAACTGTTGGTCTCAAGCTAGAATAGAAATAGGAGAAGGAATGAGGATTTTGGGACTCTCAGTCAAAATTGCTATCCAAGCACAAGATCTCCCTCTTGGGAGTAAGCCCCCTTTTTACAAAAGCCTCAAATACTACTCCTTTCGAACTGCCCTAAGCTTTGCCAAGACTCATTTAAACCTTACCAGGCTCTAAAACTAATAGAGGTCTACTAATGATGCATCCAAACCCTACCAAGGTTAGCAAAAGTAACTCTATGGAATAAGGAAATTATAGGACACACATAACATCCAAGACTCCACAATCATTAAATGAGTCAAGGAGAACTAATCACTTTAAGCTAGAGGAGGAATAGAAGGGAACATAAGGATATTGGGACTTCCCATTGGCAACTTCACCTCCCAATTAAGCACCTTTCACAAAGACCCTTACTAAAATACCACTCCTCATATTCACATGGTAGCACTTCCTTACTCTCCTACCTTTTAACTTATAGGTATAAGATCCCAATTGGCACTTCCACATAAGAGAGGTTCTCATTAAGGCACTCTTGATCACTATCAGTTTACCACCATCACTTAAAGTCTCATGGAATCTACCAACCGGAAATAAACTCCTCAAACTCATTACACTCCATAAGGGGAGGATTTCAAGTAAGTCCAAACATGAACATCTAGAATACTCAACTTCTCATATCCATCACCCAAAGTGGTTCTCTAAATGGAGAATTTCAGGCAAGCTCAATTTATGAATATCAATGACACTCAATAACATTACCATCTAAGCACACTATCCCTCACTTGGGGTAAGCCTAAAAAAACTCTTTACAACATCATTCCCTTAAACAATGTAATTCTAAATTATTGAGTATTTCCCCTCTACCCTCTTAAAAGGAGTTTACTCATTCAACATCTTTAGGCACCACTTAAGCACCACTATTCATCAAAATCCATCACATAATAAAATTCATAAGGACTAAGTTGGGTTATAGTAATCAACCACATATGGTCATAACTAAACCCATGAATACTAAAGGCAACCCAAAAGTTCACCATATCCTATTTATCAAGTCATAAAAGACAAGTAGTTTCGGATTAGTCCTACAAGGTTCATCACCTTAGGTACCTCATCTATAGTCTCTAGAGGATCTCCCTTCCTTGGGTCCATAGAAGTTCCGGATTCTAATAAAGCATAAAACACATATTGGGACCCTTAAGATCCACTACCACTTACTCTAGAGACTTAGGGTTAGACATCCTCTCTTGGTTAACCCTTAGGGGAAACTTATAAGAGTTTTGACCAAGTAACCTTTTTCTCTTTCACTAAAGTTGGATCAAAATAACTCTAAACCATTTCAATCTTTATCATCCCTTTTGGTGGAATCTACCCACCATCTATGTTTAGGTATCATCTAAGCACCCTACTCAAATGACCATACTTAAGATCAATCTTAAAGGACAACTAACTCTTTTGAAGTTGGTCAACACCTACCCTCTTCTCCCTTACTTCAACTATGTAGTGCATGCAACCCTCAAGGTCAACTTTAAAGCACAACATAACCCAAACATGACCTCACAATTACCTTGCTAGGTAGGCACACTATCTCCCCCATTAGGAGTAAGCCTACACAACTTCTTCTAACCAACACGAAGCAACTATGAAGCATTATTCACACAAAAGGCGACATCACAATCTTTTACCTCAAATCTCAGAAGTCACAAAGCCATAATTCGTGTCACAACCAACCTTTCTCCCTCGTTCCTTGTAGCAAAACCCTTTCAAGTGGTCACAACATAAAGACTATCGGATAAGCGATAAGAGAGAGAGCTTATTGATCTATGGCACGACGTAGAGAAGTAGTTTCGGATTAGTCCTACAAGGTTCATCACCTTAGGTACCTCATCTATAGTCTCTAGAGGATCTCCCTTCCTTAGGTCCATAGAAATTCCGGATATTAATAAAGCATAAAACACATATTGGGACCCTTAAGATCCACTACCACTTACTCTAGAGACTTAGGGTTCGACATCCTCTCTTGGTTAACCCTTAGGGGAAACTTAGAAGAGTTTTGACCAAGTAACCTTTTTCTCCTTCACTAAAGTTGGATCAAAATAACTCTAGACCATTTCAATCCTTAACATCCCTTTTGGTGCAATCTACCCACCATCTATGCTTAGGTATCATCTAAGCACCCTACTCAAATGACCATACTTAAGAACAATCTTAAAGGACAACTAACTCTTTTGAAGTTGGTCAACACCTACACTCTTCTCCCTTACTTCAACTAGGTAGTGCATGCAACCCTCAAGGTCAACTTTAAAGCACAACATAACTCAAACATGACCTCACAATTACCTTGCTAGGTAGGCACACTAACTCCCCCTTGAAGAGTAAGCCTATACAAGTTCTTCTAACCAACAAGAAAGAACAATGAAGAATTATTCACACAAAAGGCGACATCACAATCTTTTACCTCAAATCTCAGAAATCACAAAGCCATAATTCGTATCACAACCAACCTTTATCCCTCATTCCTTGTAGCAAAAGCGTTTCAAGTGGTCACAACATAAAGACCATCGGATAAACGATAAGAGAGAGAGCTGATTGATCTATGGCACGACGTAGAGAAGTAGTTTTGGATTAGTCCTACAAGGTTCATTACCTTAGGTACCTCATCTATAGTCTCTAGAGGATCTCACTTCCTTAGGTCCATAGAAATTACGGATTCTAATAAAGCATAAAACACATATTGGGACCCTTAAGATCCACTACCACTTACTCTAGAGACATAGGGTTAGACATCCTATCTTGGTTAACCCTTAGGGGAAACTTAGAAGAGTTTTGACCAAGTAACCTTTATCTCTTTCACTAAAGTTGGATCAAAATAACTCTAGACCATTTCAATCCTTATCATCCCTTTTGGTGGAATATACCCACCATCTATGCTTAGGTATCATCTAAGCACCCTACTCAAATGACCATACTTAAGATCAATCTTAAAGGACAACTAACTCTTTTGAAGTTGGTCAACACCTACACTCTTCTCCCTTACTTCAACTAGGTAGTGCATGCAACCCTCAAGGTCAACTTTAAAGCACAACATAACCCAAACATGACCTCACAATTACCGTGCTAGGTAGGCACACTATCTCCCCCTTTAGGAGTAAGCCTACACAAGTTCTTCTAACCAACACGAAGCAACTATGAAGCATTATTCACACAAAAGGCGACATCACAATCTTTTACCTCAAATCTCAGAAGTCACATAGCCATAATTCGTATCACAACCAACCTTTCTCCCTCGTTCCTTGAAGCAAAAGCCTTTCAAGTGTTCACAACATAAAGACCATCGGATAAGCAATAAGAGAGAGAGCTTATTGATCTATGGCACGACGTAGAGAATGAATAAATGAAGTTTCCTAATGTCCTATAGCCTCTCGCTCATAGATGTGTCGTGACTCACACCGATGAACAAGACTCTACTAGACGTGGTTTGAGACATCCTAAGACCATTCCACAAGCTTATGCTCAGATACCAAGTTTATCAAGACTCGAGACCACCTATTAGTCGTAACACGACGTATTCGACCTCGAAAAGGTCTTATACCAGCCCTTAGAATTTCATGACCAATAAAGCATATGAAAATAGCAGAAAATTTCAAACTTTTCTTTACAATCGAAGACTTAATAAAATAAGAGAGAGCCTATGACACTATGTCTCAAACCACCTATAACATTAGACTTAAATATTTTTTAATGCAACATAGGGACACAACCCTTACATAAATCTTAAAACATAATAATAAAGACAAAAGTGAACAAGGTGGGTTCGTCCTCGAAACTATGAGGACTCCCCAAGTCTTCATTCCCAAGCTCCTTAGAAACCTATCTTACAAGTATAATACAACACATCTCAAAGCCCTACACTTTGTAAGAAATGTAGAAGAAGGGGTTAGCACAAAACTACTACGTATGGAAGCCATGCATAAAAACCATTAAAACATGCTTAAAAGGGACATTTAGTTGAAACCATACTTTATGCACTTTTGAACTTCATTTTGAAGGAGTTGAAGAATCATAAGTCATAAACAAATCACATATAGTTCATCCAAGAAAAAAAGGGTAATAAACATCACCTTAGGCATAGTCTCTAATCATAGTCATAGTGCACATATCATCTATTACAAGACACACCACTCATGCATAGTCAATATCAAGCCAATAACATCATAATAGAACAACAACATAAGTAACCCTAAGTTCTACTTGTGCAATGCATAGATAGGGTCCATAGTCCTATCTACACTAAGTATCACCTTTAGTCCAACATGATCATACTTAACATAAGTTCATACCAACATAAGCCAATATCACGGCCATACTCATTTCATAGTAAAGCCACTACTTTAGTAACCCCTACGGAACACTTGTGCAATGTGTGATTAGCATCCCATAATACTAACCTCACTAAGCACTCCTATAGGGCTACCTTACTCATGGACTTTATCCTTTAGACCCCATTATAAACAATAGTCATAAGTAGAGAACCAATCATGTGTACCATTTGAATATAAAAGCATGTCACTCATAGAAACCATTTATTCAATATACATGCATGCATTCATGTCATAACAATACGTAAAGGAACCATCTACCACATCCTACCAAGTCTACTAGTGCAATGTATTAGTGAAGTCCCATACCCCCACTCCTACCTAGCAAACTTATCAAGAAGTTATAGAGTAGTTCATGCTCCATTCATTATCTTATTATTTAGGGAAAAATAACATTAACCTACATAGACCATGTGAGCTACATGGAATCCGGTGTTCTACTCCCACACCGAAAAGAGAGTGTTCTACTTGCCAAGGTAGAACCATCATAATAGCTTCTAAGTGGATCCACTAGCTAATACATATGTGGGCAAACATAGTTATGGAACAAGGAGATTGCTACTAGAAACCCAGACTTGCTAAACGTAGAATGTTTACATCTCATGAGACAACATATATATTGGGAACCTGGACTTTCCAAACGTAGAAGGAACCCATATGGGAAGCCAGACTTGCTAAACGTAAAAGCTTCCATCTCTTTTTCATGTTCACTCGGTGCTAAGCACAATTCCCTTTTAAAGTAGTATGAAGCATTTACTTACAATTTAATTCAATAACGAATGCATTAGGGCCTCAACCCATCATTCATCATATAGCTCAAAGCTTTAAAAGATGATAATTGCCTTTCATCATAGAACCAACAACATGTGAGATTGTTCATTCATTTCATATTCATATAGTGTTTATGAGAATTATCTTTTATTCAACATATCAACACTACCATAATCATAACATAACATTCATACTCACATCCTAGCGTACATAGTCATATCTTCATGGTCATGTATATTTCATGCATAATTGTATGTAAAGGTTCATATGAGAATTAGCCTTTCAATTGACACCATAGACATATCATATTCATATTTATGCATGAAGTGTGTGTGTGCATGATTGTCCTCACAATGGCACAACAACAACAACATTAACATCATAGACACCTCCCTTGTCAAGGGGGTCATAACATATACATAGTATCCCAACTCATGCACAATTCACATATATTGCATTTAAGGATCATAGACCATGTAAATCACCTATCTAACATTCATACAATAGACAAGGATACATTCATCATTCAAGTAGGTCATTCATGGCATGTATAGAATCATATATCCATATAGGGGATTATGTGGGTAGGTTCCTTCTACAATAGCACCTCATACAATTCAACATATAGACCATACCATGTTCATAACATATCATTCATATTTATAATGTATCATACTTAGTCATATCTAGGGTTGTAGGGAAGAGGGCCCTTGTCTCAACACTACAACTCATACTAAGGAGTAAGCACCTCCATCATAAGTGGATCAAACCATTCATACAAAGGATACATAGTAAGTAAACACCCCCACCTCAAGTGGATCAACAAATCAATAGAAGACTACTTACCAATTGAAAACATTCATTCATAGCCATCAAGGCTTTCTTCAAGATTCAACCCCATTTTCCTGATATTCATACATCATATAGGATAACATCACAATTCAATACTTAATTACATTAAAACATACTAGATTCTCCTCCGTCATTCATCATTCAAGACATACTAGGGTTTAGATTTGAGAAAGAAGTGAAACCATGGGTCTTGTGGGAATTTGTTCAAAAACCATAACAATTACATGAATTCATCCACAAACAATAATATATAATCATAATTATCCATTATAGATCAATGTAATCGATTTTAGAAAGTGACCCACGAATTTGATTGAAAACCTAGAAATTGGGGATCTTTGAAAACTTAGTTGAAAGGGCTTCTTGGTGATAGCTAACCAAGAATAAAGGACTCCCATACCTTAGCCTTAGAATCCCACAAATTTCGTGATGAAAATCTTCCATCTCCTAGCCCTAGCAGATCTCCTTCTATGTTCTTCAATGGATGTTTTTGAGAGAGAAGATTTTTGGGAGGGAAAAGGAGTTGCGGTATTATTTGGGTCTTGGAATAATTGATTTAATTAGGTGAGTTTTTGGGTTAAAATGACTTAAATAGGGGTCCTAGGCTTGGGAAAAATGAGATATCCTTGAGTTAAAACAATTGGTAAAAGACTCAATAAGTTACTTGTTGCAAACTGCTGAAATGGCATCACTGAAGCCTTCACGGACCGTGATCATCACCACGTCCCGTGAAACGGGTCGTGAAGATTTTTCAGCCTGGCAGTTCTTCACTATTTCGGGAATAACTTTTTACTCTGAGATCGGAATTGGGAAAACTCGGTGGCGTTGGTAAGAGGACTCAGAGACCTTTAATTCTATAGGTCATAGCACACCTTATTCGTTTTGAGCTAATATATATGACCATTTGAAGTTGACCCTATACTCTAAATCTAATGGAAAGCCCTTCACGTAAGGCTCCATGAGCCGTGATGCCTACCAAGAGCCGTGGTGCCTCTCGTGGTCATGATACAGTATCTAGGAAACCTTCCCCTTAACCCCTAAAACTCTAACGCACCACCACGAACCTTCCCACGAGCTGTGGTCATCACCACGAGCCGTGAAGTGGCTCCTGTGGAGGGGCTGAATTTGGGCAGCCTTTGCTTAGCCACTGACTAACCTACCACGAGCCATGGTCCTCACCACGAGCCGTGGTGGTGGTTAACGAAGGTGAGGCAATATCCATGAAAGAGTGGACTGCCCTAGTCCTCTTCCTTGGCTCTTACCCTCAAACTTAGCCCTGGCTTAGTCTACTAGTTTCCGGACGTCATGGTCGTTTCTTGACGTTTGACCTCTAAAATCACCAAACTAGCTTCAATAGCCATTTTTCCTCATCTAAACAAATTTTTAACTATGAACTAACATGTGAGTCTCTAGTTCAACCTACTGGATTTAGTCGAGCCTTAGCTAGGTCTTACTATCTCATATGGGGTGTTACACCTTTACAATCGAGTCTTATCAAAAGTCTTAAAACACAAAGAAACTAGAAACATAAAAGTCCTTTACCTCAAAATATGAGGACATATCAAGTTGTGGAGGAAAACTCTATCCAAGCACTTCAACTCAAGCTAGGAATGATCACTTGCCGGAAGCTACACTTGTAGTAAAACATAGAAGAAGAATGGGTTTGCACAATTAAGTATTAAGTATGATAACCATGCAACAACATGCTAAAAGGGGACATTTTGTTGAAAGTCATGCTTTTATGACATTTGGTAAAACTTCAAGAACTTTGAACAATAGAGGCATAAAATAAGTCACAACCAACATACAAGTCACACTTAACATTTGAACTTAATCACATATATATATACCTTTACCTTGAACCTGCACTTCAAGTAACCCTCAAGTTATACCTTGTGCAATGTGTGGATAGCGTCTCATACCACCATCCACACCAAGGTACCACCTTAAGGTCACCAAAGTGAACTCACCATTTATCATGCTTCACATTACAAGTATTCATGCTCAACTAGTACCAACATACAATACGTAAGCGTATCCGTCAAGTAAGCCATTTCATCATCTTAGGATCTCTATCTAAAGTTACCCTAAGACACACCTAAGTAAGATATGAAGTGGCCGCCCATACAACCTCTTCATACATACCTAAGCATTCCTCAAGGATACAATAGACAAGAACCTTTATATTTCAACATAACATGCTAAGTAACTCATTCATCATTTCATTTAGACAATAGGTCAACATTCTTCGTTAGAATTATTTAGGAAACATTCATGCATTTAGAGGAGATTCATTCATTAGCCATTAAGGCTTAGAGAACTCACTGTAGTACCTATCAACTAACTAGAGTGCACCTCTCACATGATGGGAATAGGCTGTAACGACCCAGAAAATGATAGAGTGAAACTAGAGCCTCACATGTGAGTTTAGAGTCGAGAACTTAATGAAATGATTATATTTGAATTTGACCCAAAAAGTTCTTAAAAATGTGCTTCGGAAGTTACCGAAAACTTGTTTAGCTACA
>JAJOOD010071412.1:0-12509 GCA_029582525.1 Solanum tacnaense
TTAGGTACAAAGCAAATAAGTGAGTTGTAAAAAGTAGTGCTTTAATCAAATTGACAATGAGGTATAATAGGGACACACATTTGTTGTCGTTCTATAACTATATAATATGTAATTCTGAAAATAACAATTTTATTTTGGATCTATGAAAGAGATTAAAGGGCTGAAGGTTATTGAGGAATTATAACATCTCTTATATTGGATAAGATAATATAAAAAATTGGTATAAAATTCATATTATAATTAGCTACTATAAATATTTAATAATAGAGTAAGATATGATTATATTTTCTTGCTACCATGAGAAATGTCAAATTATATACACTACAACAAAAACAGCTTTTAGCGGCAATAAATATACATATGAACAAAGAGTGATAAAATCTTTATGACATTAATTATTACTGGATCCAGTGTCACAAAGACTTTAGGGATATTTACTATAAAGATTGCTAAATATCTCTAAAAATATACTTTTAGCATCAATTAAGCTATTGCTATTAATTACTTGCTGCTAAAAATTATTTTTGATGTAGTGATATTTAATGAATATGCACGTTTTGCCTATTCCTAGCACTAATCACTAATGATAATAAGAGCTAATATTGTTTTTGCTCTCTTTGAATTAGGAAATTACACCTAATTACTTTGGAAATTCATGATCTTGAACTATTGATCTACTTACTTTATGGGTTAACTTTTAAGGTAAAAAATGATTATTTGTTAACTTGAAATGTTATTCATCGAATAAACAGACTCAAAAGTTAATTCAACAATCACTCATATACCTCACGTATTGCTATATCATATTGTAGAAAATTATATTCATTGTTCTTAAAAATAAGTGATTTTAAATCGTTGACCCTCACTTATTTCATAAGCAAACTGAAGTTAAAAAAAATAAAAATTCTTTAATTTACAGTTCAAATCACCTACCTTAAAGTTAGATCATTCTTGTAAATGAAAAGGAGTTCACAAATTTGAAGTCCTGCCAAATCAAGAACAACAAAAAATTGTATTAGTGGTTGATTCGACTATTCACAATTCGTCTGTATCGCTTTTAAAGAAAATGACAAAAATAGTCCTTTATGTTTGATAGTAGGTTGAAAATAGTCCTTTAGGTATGCACTTGATAGTTTTAGTCATTTAAGTTTGTCATATTACTTTTAATTTTTGTCAAATATTATCAAATTTTATCGGTTAGATTTGATAAAAACCACAAAAGAAAAAAGAAAAAAATGGAAATTAGCGGGAACTTGCATTTAGAGGTATAATATTTGTAGTTTCTATGATATTCTTACTTTATTTCTAGAGTCTTGTAAAATTTTCTAGGTTTATTTTAGGCTATTTTTAAATATCTCTTAGTGTAATATTTGATGTTGCATATTTTAAAATTTGACGAGACTTTCTTGATATTTATAGTTTAATTTTTTTTGATATAGTTCACATCAAATCTAACATATATAGTTCATTATTTAGTAAAATATCAGAGAGAGAGACTAATAACTTGCTTGGTTGGGGAACAAATTATCTTGATATTAGTTATCCCAAGATTGTTATCTCACCTTTAATGTGCGATAAAAATAATACTACAATTTCGAGATAACAAATCTCAAAATAAGTTATCTTACAAATTTATTCCAACCAAACATGAAATAAACTCATCTTAAAACGAACGTTTACCCTTTATCTCTCGTACCAGACGAGTCCTAAAAGTGTTAATACCAAGTGTAATTTTATAAATGAGATTTGAGAAAGACGTTAATGCAATCTTAACTCTAATTTTGTGAGGATCGAGAAATTATTTTTGATTGATATAAAAATTTAACAAACTCAAACGATCAAACCGTTAAATATATACTAAGGGACTATTTTCGTCATTTTTTCGCCGCTTCCGCGGATCAAGATCCCGGAGTCGGAGCCGGGGGGGAGTCGGAGTTGGGGCAGAAGTGAAAACAGCTGAATAATGGCGGAAGCTCTCTTCGAGCTGGAAGAAATTCTCATCTCCAGAAAGGTACCATTTTTAAGCACTAATATTCAAATGGACTTTCTTCTTTGCCCTAAATTTCCACTGCTACTGTGCATTAACCTTGAGGAAAATAATCCTTTTTCCCTTTCTATTTGATTAGGTAATTTGTACTCTTTTTTTTTTCCCTCTCTCGATTTTCAGAAATTAAATCAAGGTGCATTAGGTTTTCTAACTTATTTGCTTATTGATATTTATTTGTTTCTGCAATGATATATATTTGTAGGAAGCTCTGACGAGTGAAGAAGCTAAACTACTTAATTCATGGAAGCAAAATGCTGTAAGAGATTTTGGCATTGGTGCTACCGGTGCTTCCATTGCCACTTGGTTAGGTACATTTCCTAAAGAATTACATTGTCAAGTAAATTATGATTGGAATGTCTTTTGTTAGTTTTACTAGTAATACTTTTAACATAAGCTTCTTTGTAGTTGAGTTTTCCTTGATAAGAGAAGAAAAAAAAAGTAGAAGGAATCAAGATGATGGTGTTTGACTGGATATAGTGTTGAGAAAAAATTAGTTTGATAGGGAAAATATCATATCAAAGGTTAAAATTGAACAGATAAATGAATTTGAGTTCTTGAAAGAGGTAAAAGTTATATAGAATGATACTATTAGTGGAGTGTTGTCAAACATTTTGGATCGTCCTAATAGAATGAGTCTAGTATAGAATGGGGCAAAGGGAGTATAGTAAAAAAAAAAGGGGTGGGGGGGGGGGATGTTTCATTGATGCTTTTATGTGAATTTAACTTTGAAGAAAAAGGTCCCTCTTCTACATGTCAGTCACACTTCTTGAAATTTTTTATTAGAAGCTGAGATCATAGAGTACATATGAGTAGAAAGAGGAATTAATGCATTGGATTCGAAAGTATCGAACTTCTCTCGTTTGAAAGGATGAAAACCATTGAAATGGTATTAGCAATAATAGGAAGATTTGGCAGAAATATGTAAAATACCACCCTAATAAGATTGTTCCAGAATAAAAGGTAAATGGTCAAAATAAAAAGAAGGGGAAATGGTTAGAAGAGTTGCTCCAGCAGCTAGAAGAAATAGGGTTATTAGATAAGTCAGAAAACCGGCCTTAATCACTCATTTGTCTAGGTGTTGCTCTGTATTATATCTATTCTGCTTGCACAAATTATTTGTTTTCTCCTCTTCTATTATTTGCTTTTATATTTTTGACCAAACACCTAACATAGTTCTCTCAATTTGTTTCTTTGCAGTAACCAGAAGGCTGAATAACCTAGTTCGTATGAACCTGACAGCAGGTAAGCTCAATTTGCAATTTCATTATAATTTTTTCAGAAATTGACTGGGCTTGTTTTTCATGTTTTATCTTTTCTGCATATATGCCAGTCACCCTTGATACACTATCTGGTTTCAGTCCATGTATTAGTGGACTTGGTAGATAGTAATGTATTTTAAGATGCCTTTTAGTGACTCATGTTCAAGTGCTCAGAAGTTTTCTTTTACATATTTGTCGTTAAAAGTAAATATTTAAAAAACTTGAGTATCCGTTTAATTCCTTAAGTGGTCACTCAACTCTCAAGTGGATGAAATTACAAGTCACATATCTTTTTATTGTTCAATAAAATCACTCAGCTTATCACAGACGGATTTCTCGGTTATCAATAAATCACTCAGCTTACCATTATCTCTTACAAAATAACAGTGACAG
Source organism: Solanum tacnaense (assembly GCA_029582525.1). NCBI lineage: Eukaryota > Viridiplantae > Streptophyta > Magnoliopsida > Solanales > Solanaceae > Solanum > Solanum tacnaense. The sequence continues at coordinate 3,700 of JAJOOD010071412.1, forward strand.
AAAAGCCACTTTAGGCAACCCTGTATTTGCTTCTGACCTTTATTCCTGTTTCTGCTCTTTTTCAACTATCTATGTGCTCATTCTCTCCATGCAATGTAAAAGCTAAAAGATTAGTAACTTGAAGTAATTTTTATGTAAATTTTGTATATTTAAAGTTTCTTAAAGAATTCATGTCCAAATTTACAGTGATAATTTGATGGTGCCCCTCATCGGGAAATTCTTTCATTTGGCATGGAGGAAGTATAGGATATCAAGTTTCTGGAATTGGGTTTATTCTGGCAACATAATTTTACTACTTAATTTTTTCTGATACTAATTAGTGAGCTCGTACTTAGAAATCAACTAAATAGATCACTGGCTGTTTTATTTGGCTTCTGTCAAATTTTTTATTTTGTTGTGATGAAGCTTATTTTTTCTTTCTTTGTAGTCATTGTGGTTAGTTTGAACTAAGATTATGAATTGAACAAGTTGATAGTGTGAGTGTATGATATCATATCTAGACCATTGTTATTTTGTAAGAATAATAGTTAACTTGAATTTTTTTTTATTGGGACAATAAAAGTTAAGTTACTTTACTAGGTAATTTTACCAACTTGAGTGACCATTTAAGAAAATGACCCCTTAACTTCAAGTGCCTAAATTAAGGATATCATTTATAGTTCTCTGTTGCCTCACTGCTCTCGTGGGATCTTGCATTTTGAATAAAGGATGTTGATAAAATTATGCTGTAAATTGTATGCTTATTAAGTTGCTAGTTGAAGAGAGATTTATAAGTCTCCTAAATAGCAATGATCCTGAATATGTAGGGAGCACTTCCACCTTAACGGGCCTTTATGTGACATGATTCCGGATTAGCCGTGGCCCCAAAACAGGTACTTGAGACCAGGTGGGACTATTACATGTTCCTTTACGTGCTATTCAGAGTCATTGCTATTTAGGAGACTTGCTATCTCTCTTAAGCTGCATATTACCATTCTTGTAATGATACACACTGTTCAAAATGCTTATGTGGAGCTCAAAGCTACACAAGATCAAAGTTTATACCAAAACAGAGAACATTTTGCTTTTCTTTTGGTAATTATACTACTTTAATCTTTTGAACTGTCCTCCTTCCAGGTGTTGGTTTCTATTATGGCATTAGGAGATTTTCTAAGTGTGTGGATTCAGAAATTGAACAAATTCTCTCTCAGCATGGGACTCATTTGCAAACTGGGTTGGCAGAAATGTAGGTTATTGACCAATGACAATCATTTTGATTTGTGCAGAATATATTAGTTGAGTTGCGACTCCTTAGGGGTCGGTTGGTTACCGGGATTAGGTCATGATCCCAGTATAAAATTTGGGATTAAATCAAATGTTTGGTTGTTGGTATTAAGCTAATACCGGTATAAACCTTATACCAAATCCTGGTATTATCTATCTTATATTGAATGTGTGATTATAATCCTTAATGCTACACAAGCTCATGTATACATGACTTAGTATGATGAAGCTTGGCACTTGTATTCTTATGCTTCATCTTAAAACAATTGCTCTACTTCTGTAGTGCAAGTTCATCTATAAAATCTCTTTTTATGTATAAAAATATTAATTGCTCTACTTCTATTTTTTGATTCTAGTAGGTTTGGCAACTTCTCCAAACTAAAAATATACCATTTATTATTTAATGGCCACAATGTTCGACCCTTTCCTGATTGTTCCCAACAAAGTATGACATCTAAATTAGGCTCAGGTTGTTATAATAATTTACAATAGAATTAGTGATTTTCTTTTGGATATAGGTTATATTCAATGTTCAATAATTTATGAATTAGTTTTATGACTTCATCAAAGCTGGATTAATCCAAGTAAAAGACTTGCATAGTACTGTATTTTACTTGAATCATACTCACCCCATAAAATATTTCTTTCATGTTAATTAGACTTAAAATTGATTGTTCTGTGAATTCGATATGGTCAAATCTTCATTTTGCAAGGTTAATCATCTGGCCTGGGTCATATTTGTCGGCGTCGCTCATTGTTAGTATTAGTGTGAGATATCACCTGAAAATATGGGAACTGACTGGTAGCCTAAGTGTGCTGAGAGCCACCTCAACATGTTTGAATTGCTTGGCAGATGTGTAACTGGGTTATTTGGACCAAAGGTATAGTGCTAACATTTGGCAAGGACATAATAGATCATACTGCTGCCTATTTGAAACATAACTAGTCTTTCCAGCTTTCGAGTTGCCTCATTACTTGATAACTTGGAGTTAAGAATTTAATCTTGATATGCCACTTCTTCATCTCCCAGCGCTATTTATTTAGACTTAATTGCAATATCAACTAGTGTGACTGGTTAGTAAATTTCGGTAGGCCATATTATTGTTCTTCGGTTTGGTTTTGTTCTTATTACTCTAAAATGGCTTCCGCTTAAGATAAGACATGTGATCAACCTTATATAGCAAGCAATTATTCATCCTTTGCATGTGCATTAGGATACCAGATGACACTGACAGTGCATCGGATTTTAAAAGATTAGTTGAGAGCTAACTAGAATGTCAAGTAATTATGAAAAGATTCTGTTGAATTGTCCCACATTGAAGGGTGGGATGCATTTTATTTCCTTATATGGTCTTGGACAGTCCTCACCCTTTGAGTTAGCTTCTGGCGTTGAGTTAGGGTCAAGGTCCATTTCTTTAACTTGGTACCAGGCATTGAGTTTGGCTCAAGGTCCATTTCTTTAACTTGGTATCAGAGTCAGGCACACCCAATTCTTGTTTCACCCGATATTGGATCCCCATATTATCTTGTCCACGCTCCAGTTGGTAGACTTAAGCATGTGATGGTTTGATCATGTCCACATAGACATTTTCATCAACCAGTCTGTAGGTGCAATACTATGGTAAATGGAAGTGGTAAAAGAGACTATTAAAATCACACAGAAGAAACTTGCAACATCTAAGCATCCATACAGATTTAGCTAAAGATAGAATATAATAGAAGCAAGGAATTAACACAGTACCAACATAGTTCAAATTAAGGTTTAGTTATTGTCACTTAAATTTGTTTGGTGTTTGCCGGACTTGTATGCAAGTGTAAGGAAGTGCAGCATTTAGAAAATCACCAACTAAGAGTGCTCCTAATTTGCTGGAAGGTCTGATTTGAGCTGAGTGGTTACAGAGACTGCGCATGCTTAAAAGATTCTTCACATTTTTGTGGTTCAGGAAAAATATTACTTTGAGAAGTACAAACGTTTTATTTACCTGATCCTATAGCTTCTTTTGCTCAAGTGTTTTGTGATAATTTCTTCTGTTTTCTTCCCCAACATTAACTATGTACTGAATGTATATTTTGACTTGATAGAATGTTGAAGAAGTATCAGCATGATTCGCATGTATTGCAACGTGTCTCCAAACATTTTTTCTGTGAAAATGTTTATTACGATGACTCAACAGACCAGCCAAAACCAAGGTGGCACTTTCGGAATTCCTTTGAGGAAGATCTTGCTTCTGCTCATATGACATATGATGATGACTCTTACAATAAGAAAGTCAATTCGGTGAAAACTGATCTGAGGAAGACCAATCTACAGCGCAGGCAAATTAATGTGAGTATGCAACTACTGCCTTCAAAGTTATTTAAAATATGAATCAGAGAGTAGTACTGGAGAATGTCGGACATCTGTTATACAAGATTTTACTTATTAGAGTATGGACAAGATAACCAAATTTCGTACACATGACTAAAAGTACTAAAAAGTTACATTGAGTGAAAATTTCCTGTAATGATGGAAGCTGCCCACCCAAATAGCAGAGTGTAGTGTTCACTGGGGTTTTATACTGTCTAAAACCCTGCTTGGAGATAAATTCCTTCCGCTCAGTCATTGCTTTGGATGTGTTCGGTAGGAAGTAAAATGTAAATATAAGTGGGTTTATTTCTTATTTTCTTGTGTTCTTTACGTAAATAAACAAAATATTATCCTTAAAGCATTTGTATATAATCTAGATAAATATCATGGGAGGTGGGGGTGTGGAGGTAGGGACGCGATGTGGAGTGGTGAGGGTGAAATGAGGTGTGTTGGAACTTGGAGGTGAGAAAGAAACGATCAATGAAGAACGCCACTTGTAGAACTTGTTTTCCCTACTTCTGCTATGGGTGTCATTTTTCTAATTTTCAAGGAACTTGTTTCCAAAAATTAAAAAATTTGATCAGCGGAACACGGAAAAATTAGAAAACCTAACACACCCTTTGCCATAGCTGAATATGCAACTTTGTAAGTTATTTGTTAACTGGAGTCTTTGTTCATAAATGTAGATGAGTGCAGGAGCTGATGTTCTGGAGGCAATTGAAGACCCATTTGACTGCATATTTAGGTCTTCAGCAAGTGTCCAAGATATTCATCATCCTGACACATTTAGCTCACCGCCTAGAAGGCGTAACTATTACCAGAAAAGGTCTCAGCGCAGGCATAGGATGCGTCACAAGGAGAACATGGATGTTTGAGCTTTCTTCAATTGTCCAAGTAGACCTCACAAATGCCCCTTGCATGTACCTGAATTAATGCGAAAAGCAGAACTATGTGGGTGTCTTTCTGTGTTGCTGCTCTCTCCTTGATACACGGAGTCTTGCATCATAGCTGAATGAGTCATGCGCCAAATCTCTAGCTGGAATTGGTATTACCTCCAAGCTGCTTGTATATATTATGGCTCCATTTGCATTTCAGTTATTCAGGGATGATGTACAGATTTCAGCATAACCTAGTTATAGAGGGTTAACATAGGGGAAGTTAACTGTTCATCTCCATTTGAAATATTTGGATGAAATCAAATTTGAGTTCTGAATTCCCAGCATGTTTTAGTTAGAAGAAATAAATTTATGGTATAAACATTTGTACTTGTTACCAATGTTTTGGTAATTCCTTTTCAATTTCTGCAAAGTTTATCTTGTCCAAGGGTATAATTGTAAGCAAAATTTTATATAGTTGTGAGCCAAATATAAGTTTAAGTTGTTATATAGTATAATGTTTATTATTTAATGCAATGAATCAAATCAAGAGCAATAAAATTAGGAACGAGGTTATCTGGGAAAAGGTGGGAGTAACTTTTGTGGTGGATAAGACGAGGAAGAGAAACTGAGATGGTTTGAGCATGTACGGAGAAGGTGCATTGGGAGAAGTAATTAGACATGACATGGAAAATCTTTATATTATCGAAGACATGACTTTATATAAGGAGGAGTGAAGGTCGTATATTAGGGTTGAGAAATAGTAGGGGTGGAAAATTTTCTTGCCTTGCGAAGGTTTAGGCTTGTTAGTGCCTCCTATAGTACTAGTCGTACTCTTGTAGTTCTTAACCTATATTGTTTATGTATTTTCGACTATCATACTACTTTACTTATATTGTTTATGTGTTTTTGATTATCACACTATTTTACATTCTATATCAAACCAAATCTGGTTAAAAATAATTCTCTTGTTTTTCTTCTTTCCGAAGAAATCTCCACCGCCTCAAGCTCGATCCTGTTCACTATTTTAAATCTACCTCCCCAGCTATTTCATTTCTTAGAACCTCTCTTTATAACCCAAAATCCCTTTAAAAAATACAGACAAAAAATCAAATGCAATTATCAATCTTCCCATCAGGGGTTAATCAAATGCAATTATCAATCACCATTTTTCTTCTTCTTCTGATCGTTTCAACCCCAACAATTCAGGGTATGAGAGTACATCCTCTCTCCCTGAAACCAAACATTGGCGGAATTGATTCTAATTTTTCAGAACAGCAACAACACATTCCTAATTCCGCAATGAAGAAACTCCAGAGACTTCCTCACGTATTTAACTACTTTCTGGAATTACCGTCCTGTTCTGATGAAGATGTGGTGGTGGAAGAGAAGGAAGGATTCTTCCGTTTCGTGGCGAAAATCGAACTAGAAGGAGCTGGGAATGGACAAGTGAGGGCACAGGCAGTAGAGATTCATCCTGGGGTAACGAAGATCGTTGTGAGAAAGGGAAATGGAGACGGTGATGAGGATGAACAATTGAAGGTGGATACATGGAGGTACAGGTTGCCTGCTTCGGCTATGCCCGAGCTGGCCACGGCGGTATTTGTGGACGGAGAGCTTCTAGTGACGGTGCCCAAGGATGACCATGGCCGTGGAGAGTTTGATAATGGATCTAGAGGTGTTTGGAGAGACGTTGACCAACTTGTTCTCGTACAATAGTTAACTTTTTCATATTTGATGTATCAATTAATCATGTATACCATATACCTAAACTTCCGCCATATAAAACTTCAAACATTGTATAAAGTTGCACTTTGTCAAATATAAAACTTCAAACATTGTATAAAGTTACACTTTGTCGAGACTAACTTTGAAAACCATATGTCGAAATAGTACATATGCAAAACAACAAGTCCTTGTCAATTGTAACATACATATGTATGTTTACTTAAACAACAAGGTATATAGCTCATCCGAATAATGAACAAATTTGGGCTCTTTCTGTTTGAGCACATGGTGATAATGTATAAATGTACGAGTAGCAATGTACCAAATCATAATACCAAATCATTTTTTATGACAATGATGTTCGGACTAGCTTGCACATTCCACTGTGTACTTGTTACCTCCCATCAATAAGGATAACTTTGCAATCAAAGTTAGGCTGATTGGAATCATTCATTGTCTTTTGCTTCTGACTGAGATTTTGATCTTGCGAGGTACCAAAGTTAGCTGAAAAATCCAGAAATTAACTTAATGAAAACCATTGCCCAAAATTTGAAGGATTAAAAGAATCCTCCATGACATTAGAAATATGTAGGGTATGAATTGCCACAAGATTCGATAATAATAGCAAATTGAGCACTGAACCAGGATTCCAGAAATACGAAAGACACAACATATAGACAATCATCATTAGAAAATATGGTTGCACATCAAGCCCAACAAGAAGAATCACAAGAACAATACCAACAATATCTATCTGCATATATCAGCCTAACAGATAGGCTCCAGTAAATCTGAGCAGTATTGCTAAAGGCAGAGAACCAACAACTAACGTTAGCTTCATTAACTTGTATTTTAACATACGTTTTAATGATGACACTAATCCTTAATGATCTGTGTCAAAAAATGAGACATCCAAAATCTGGGTAAATAAGGTATAATCAAGGAAGAATGACTTGTCTAAAGATAGATTTGAATCAAGGAAAAAGAGCACACGCTAACCACAAGAAAGAGCAGGACACTCGGACAAATTTGAATACCTTGATTGAAGTAGAAAATCCCTTGGGTTACCTTAAGAGCAAAACACTGAAAACCAGATAAGAAGATTGCGCAACTTCTCTTCTTCTCTGATCAATCTCAGTGACATTCCAAATCAGAGATTAATTGAAGATCAGCGAATTGATATCAATTCCATTCTGTCCAAGCAACGGTAAAGAAGACCTAACTCACACCCCAAAAGTTAGCTCAAAGGGAGGAGGATTGTCCAAGCCTTATAAGGAGTCCACCCATCTCATTAACCACCGATGTGAGACTTTTGTCATTCTTTAATACCCCACCTCACGCCCAGTGCTGCTTAGCATCTGGTACGTGGGCAATTTTGATTTTGGGGGACCCCAACATTGGGTGAGACGGTCCCTACTCTGATACCATGTTAAATTAGGTCTTAGGCCTAACTCACACCCCAAAAGCTAGCTCAAAGGGAGGAGGATTGTTCAAGCCTTATAAGGAGTCCACCCATCTCATTAACCACCGATGTGAGACTTTTGTCATTCTTTAACAATCATCACAGAAGTATTAAGCATTAGTTACTGTAATTATTAGTTACAGTAACTAATATTGTTTTAGAGTATCAATAGAAGACTCCCCTTATTGTTTATGAGTTCAGGTAGTAGTTAGTTTCCTTAAGTTTAGCTGTAGGTTGTTCTTAATCTGTCGTATTTAAAGTTTGGGTACTGAATGAATAAGATTATCTTTTGACTACTTTCTTTATCTGATTTTATATGGTATCTGAGCCATCATAACCTCTCACGAGTCAGATTTTTTTTTCCATCTATGGTTGGTGAAACCATCCCGTCGGTTGTCAATTCTGGTGATGTTACTGCTTCCAACAGCAGTGCTTCTGTCGCTCCCTCTATCGTTCATGTGTTACAATTTAATCCCGCATCTCAGTTACCTATCAAACTGCAAGGTAACCTCAATTTCTCAACTTGGGAAGCCCAACTTGTGATGCTACTCAATAGCCATCAACTTATGGGACATCTTGACGGATCAAAACCGGCACCACCAATGAATCTTATCCACGATAACATTCTACTGCCTAATCTTTGGTATCAACTCTGGTTCTCTCAGGACCAACTGATTCAATAAGCCATGAGACATCTGTTGATCCTACCATTGCGCCAACTATCGCCACCGCTCCATCCGCTCAGAAAGCCTAGGAACTTCTTCACATGGCCTACGCAAATAAGAGCTACACTCGTATTTTTAGCTTGCGAGACCAATTGCAAAATCTTAAGAAAGCTTCTAAAATCCATTACGGAATACTTACAAGAGGTTCTATCTCTCTCTGATGCGGTCAAAGTTGTTGGATCACCAGTAACAGATGATGAACTTATTGTTGAGATTTTAAGCGGACTGGCCCTGAGTACCGTGAAATCTCTGCTTCCATAAGATCAAGGGATTCTTCCTTGAGTTTTGAAGAGTTGTTTCACAAGCTCACAGATTATGAGCTTTTTCTCAAGCACGAGGATCTTGAGAAGTCATCTTCCATAATCACAGCTGCTGTCACACAGAAGATGAACATGCCAACTCAGTCTAAT
>JAJOOD010071416.1:0-13607 GCA_029582525.1 Solanum tacnaense
TCTCTCTCTCTCTCTCTCTCTATATATATATATATATATATATATATATATATATATATATATGTCTTATTGTTTAATATCATTTCTCTATTCCTCTCCCGTTGCACCCTTCCCTCTTCTGGTGCTACATTACTGTAACGATCCGATCCACCGTTACTCAAGGGCATCTCGTGCGGAATCCAAAAATTCTGGAAATACATTGCCAAATTTAAAATTTGAACACACAAAGAAACTGGCTTATTTTAAAAATTGACTGAGCTGACGTCTGTCCGCCATAGCGGGAAGCCTCCCCCTATAGCGTTAAAAGGGTTAGGTTATGATCTCTATGTGATAAAAGGGTTAGGTTATGATCTGATATGAGGGTGGCATAGCAAGTAGGCTTGGGAAGCCTTAGGGTGGCATAAAGGTATGCTAGGGAAGCCTTAGAGTGGCCTAGATGGTGGAGTTGGCAGTGGAAGTAGGTGGGATGACTTAAGATAGAATGTATGAGTTCGAAGAAGTGTTGTCGTATTAAGCATGGTAAATGGGTGGCTCTGGGTTGTAGTTAAATATAAGTTTCATGTTTCCTGATTATTTGCATTATATTATATGGTAGGTTCGGGTCGACCGATGATGCCTACCCGTACATGTTTGTACTAATACTACTCTTGTTATGCCACTTGACATAGTCTGATTGCAGGATTCAATGATGTTTCGTAGGTGAAGACGAAGATGATCTCCGACAACTTCTATTCTTCCTTCCTTATGGGAGAGTTGTCTTATTTCTTTCATAAATTGTACTCTTCAGAAGCTCTTGTACCTGTTTAGACTAGTTCCTTGGGGGAGGGATCAGTGTATTTTCTTTACAAAGGTATTTTAATTTGATGAATTGTGAGTATTTCAATATATAAATAGGTTGTTCAGATTATGTTTTATTTATTTTTCCGCATGTCATGATCGTTTTGGGGGTTGAGGGTTCTCCTATCTAGGAGTTAGAGTAGGTGCTCGCACAGCTCGGTGGGTTGGGTCGTGACAATTACTAATGTTGTCAAAGGCGCGCTTAAGCCCTAAATGAAGGCTCAAGGCGTGTTAAGTGCATCGCCTCGCTTAATGTGCGCTTCAGTATTGTCATCAAGGTTCTAAAGCATACTTTATCCTTGCCAATGAGGCTCATCTAAAGAGACAACACTAAACAATTTATTTTACACTTTGTCGTACTTTTTTTCAATTTCATTTTCATATATTTATTCTTTCTTATAATTATTAGTCTTCGACTAAACATATATATTTGTATTTATTCTCCCTTTGTGCCTTTTATCAATAAAGCCCACGCTTTACTTGCGCTTTGCTCGTAAAGCCCCAACGGACCTTAGAGCTTTTTTGCACTTTTTGCTCTTGATAATAATAATGTATCTTGAGGGTTCATTATATCTACTTAATATATAAGAAATAATGTCTTTTACTATAGGTCCTCAACCCAGCTCATAAGACCAGGCTGATTCTTTCTTAGGACCAAGCACCTAAAAACATGTTGAGGGTAGGTGGGTGAAAGACAGACCCAAGGTCTTTATGTACTACAAACCATGTTAAGTTGTATAGTTCCAATTTTTTTGAGAGTTTAATTGCCATAGAGGTAAGAGCTTCATATATTTTAGGTCTTTAACAGATTTTTAGGATTAAACCATAGTGGTGGAAACCTGTGAATTCATATGGATCAACCAATTTTCATAGACTTGAAACTTAGAAAGTCAGATGGACCTTATGTGCAATTATCACATTGCTCTTCATACTCCACCGAATCCAGCTTCACATGAAGTTCCACGCTCATAAAAACGATTTTTTCTACGAAACTGATTGGCATTTTTCTCATAAGAAGATAATGTCATAAAATATTATCATAAAGTCATATAATCCTCTCATACATGCATTCACCAAATTACTTTTAAGTCCTACAACTATTTATATATGTAGCAAGTTTGATAATTATAATTCATACGCACCATTATTGTACTCCTATTTTAATACATGTGTATCACTATTTAAGTTTGTTGAATACAGCAGGGTAGCAGGCATGCAGCCCAGAACATCTAACAACATAGCATACTATGGGTACATCCCAACATTAACCCCCCAATAGCTTGAAGGCATAATCAAACTATGGATTCACTTATTCTTTCCCATGTATCTCATTTCTCAAAAAAGCAATACCTAAAGCAACAAGAGTTCCAGCATCTTATAAAAAAGCAGTGCACTATGACAAAATTAACCACTTGTAAGTTCACATTCAGAAACTTAACTCAGACCTGTCGAAGTTGTCGCCTGATGACCACCCATTTCGTCTTTCTTTCAGAAGATTGAGGGCGCAAAGAACCCAAAAGGGAAAGAAGCTTCAAAATGGGAACAAGAGATCAATACATGCTCCAACGTGAGTTCAGAGACACAATAAGCTAGGCCACTCGACATGGCACTTCGATTCAATACCTCTGCAACTTTTTGTCTGTGCTCTGGTCTGATTCCGGCCCAAGTCCAAATTGCATCCAAAAGATCCGCATGATTCAAATGAATATCACATGATTCAGATTGAAAGTAATGAAGTATAATGTCCATCGTGGCCTGTGATTAAAAGGAAACTAAGTAGAATACAGACTGTACTTGTATTACAATGCTAGCTAGAATGAAGTGCAAGACAAGGGCAGATCAGGGAAAGTAAAGGATCTTGGTGACAAAGCAATACCCATCAAGTGACTCAACATAGCAATATCAACCATGAAAATGTAGGAAATATCTTTACACCATCTCTGATTAGGAATTTGGGATTCTTTGTCATCAGAAAAAATGAATCTTCTGAGGCTTTGGAAATGAGTATGAAGAAATTGGTCATGTTTCACAAGATTGAGACTAACAACACAAATGCTAAGATGAGTGTCTTACCTTAATTATCTCTGCTTCAGTTAGAGCCGTTTCCCCTCCAATAATATCAAAATCCCCCTACAGGTAAGTTAATAACAAACTATAAAATTTATGAGCTAAATATCATCATTTCTCTATTCAGTCAAAGGAAACTGCTGAACGAAGTTAAAACCTGCAGATACCGGTTTGGGGGTGAATGACCAATCGCTCGCCTGTATACGTATGCTATTTCGTAGCGTTTAAAGAATGATCTCTGAGGAGGATGAAGATTTAAAATATGTAAGTAGATGCTTAACTTTAACCACAAAAGATATTCTAAATTTCCATTATTCTTTTCAAATTTGAATGTCCAATATGAATACGTTGATGGAAACTAAAAAAGTTTCATATCAAAAAGATGGACTCCCTCCATCAGAAACTGAGGTTTTTTCACTTGGCACCGGTATGACGATAAGAGTTCAAGATGTGTACCACTTATTGTTAACCAAGGGAACATGTAGGGCATATTAATAACTTTCACTTATTTAAAAAATAACTGTGTAGTGTACCAACAATAACTAAACCTTGATCCCGACTAGATGATTTCACCTATATGGCTCCTTCGCTTCCAAAAGTATGAGACTTTACGGAAAAGACAGGAAAAAAGAAAATGCTTCCACAATCTATAAGAGAACCGAACATAAGCAAGAGAAGTTATGAATATGGAATACAATTCTATAAATCATGAGATCTGTCAATGAGCTGATGACTTACCCGATTGGCAATGATCCATTTCACTAAAGGCAGTCGAAGTTCATGGCAAAGCTCAACCATGTCTCCTCCATGAGTCAAAAGCTTAACAGAGTTCCTTTCTCGACTGAACCAGCAGAGAGAAATTGAGAAAGAGAGTAGTAAATGTCAACCCATAAAATTAAAAATATAAAAAAGAAGGGTAAAATTATACTAAGTTAATGAGCAGGAAAACAGTGAAATGGACACCTATTTGGCAGTGGACATTCACCCAGCATTCGCACGGGTATAATCTCCAAATGCTTTGCACAATGTCGTCTGAAGACTTCTGTGGCAATCTCGATGACATGATCACGACTCTCAGTCTGTAGATCAGTGAACAGAATACACGAGGTATCCCTTCCAGCCACCTTCGAACTTTCAAGATTTGTGTTATGGCCTTTTGTGTTTAAAGTGTCTTCATTGAAAACGGCATTTACAATTTTATCATAAACACCAGTGTCATCTGAAGTGTGAATTGTCCTAAGAATATCTGCAGGTACAGGAAAAGAAATTTACACAAAGAAGCAAGCAACACTGCTAAACAAAATAGAGTTTAACCTAGTTCATAGTCTATACAGAAACAATTATGGGTCACACTTAAAAGAAAAAGAAGAGAGTGAAAGCTGGAAATATGGGAAACCTAGACTTCATCCAAGTATATGATCCACTCGTAATACTAACGCCATTTATACCCTTTGAAGTTATCATCGTCTATCATCACCCATTTATGCCTTTGTAGTTTGTATCATCTTTGTCCTCTGTTTCCATGCCCATCAATAAAATCACTTTTCGAGAAAATACGAGACATCTATGTCATAAAAGCAAAGAGATTTATTCATTTTTAAGGGGATAACGGGGATTGGATTGAATGATAAAATAGAATCCTGGGTCGCGAACAATGATTTGATTGAGGATGAATAATCCATCCCTAATTCTACGGGTAAACGATTTTCTCATCCTAGATGGTGAGAGACTATGATGGACGAGATGTTTGATTGACATGCGAGTGGTACTTGGGAGCTTATTCCAATTCTTTCACGTAAATCTATTGTCAGTTGTTGTTGGTTTTATGAAGTCAAAGTTGGTCCGAATGGTCAAGTTGATAGGCTTAAGGCTCAACTTGTTGCCAAGGGCTACACTCAGATATTCAGACTTGATGACAGTGATACTTTATCTCCCGTGGCTAAAATGTCATATGTCTGTCTTTTTCTATCCATGGTTGTTGTCCGTCATTGGCCTCTTTATCAGTTGGATATTGAGAATGTTTATCTCCACAGTCACCTTGAAAATGAAGTTAATATGGAGCAACCACCGAGTTTGGCTGCTTAGGGAAAGTCAACGAGCCTTTTTAAGTTGATTGTGTCGGTCACTCTATGGTCTGAAACAGTATCCTCGAGGCCTGGTTTGGGAAGTTCAGCACAATAATTCGGGAGTTGACATGACTCCTTGTGATGCTGATCACTCAATGTTTTATTAGCTTTCTGCTCCAAATTTGTGTATTTATTTGGTGGTCTATGCCGATGATATTGTTATCACTGACAATAATCAGGATGGTATCACTAATTTGAAGCAACATCTCTTTCAACACTTCAAGACTAAAGATCTCAGCCGACTGAACTATTTTGTCCAAATCAGGCATTGTTATTTCACAATGAAAGTATGTCCTAAGACACATTTCTTGAGGAAACATGAATGACGGGATGTAGATCCATTGACACTTCTATGGATCCAAAGGCTAAACACTTACAAGGACAGGAGAGTCACTTAGTGATCCTAGAATATATAAGAAGCCGGTAGGTAAGTTGAATTATCTCACAGTGATTAGACCTGACATTTCTTTTCCCATGGGACATGAGTGTTGTAAATCAATTCATAGATTCTCCCTGTAATAGTCATTGGAATGCAGTTGTCCACATTCTACGACATATAAAGTGAGCTCCACGAAAAGGGACTCTACAGGGATCAAGGTCATGAGCAGATCGTTGGATATACAGACATTGATTGGGCAAGATCACCTTCTGATAAATGTTCTACATCTCGATATTGTGCTTTAGTAAGAGGTAAATTGATGTCATGGAAGAATAAGAAACAAAATGGGGTTGCTCGATCTAGTGGGCAAGTAGAATATCCAGCAATGGTTAGCAACTTGTGAGCTAGTCTCGATCAAACAGTTGCTCAGAGAATTGAAATTTGGGGAAAACTGACAAATGGAACTTATGTGTAATAATCAAGCGGCCTTTCATATTGCGTCAAATCCGGCATTTCATGAGAGGATAAAGATTGAAATAAGCCTATTTTTCTCCAAATTTGACCAGTGAATTGAACAGTGATCAAGTTTTTCATTTCATAAAGTAAAAATGTGGTTCTAACCTTTAAACCTTTCAAGGTACATTATTGCATGTAAATGAAATGTGAAGCAAAAATACTCTTAGGAGATACTATTTAAAAATTGTGACGTCAAATGATCAGCTGACAAATATTTCCGTCAAGTCCCTCACTAGTCCTCATTTTAGTTACATCGTTAACAAGCTTGGTACATATGACTTATATGGACAGACTTGAGGGTGTGTGTTAGTATATTAATATATATAGTGTTTGATATGGAAAATGATTATGTATACAGTGTCCCACATGGAAAAGGATTACTATGTATTGTGTAGAATATAACTACAAATAGGGTTCAGTGTAATGATGTAGATACACATCTTAATAATATTTTTCCCATGTCTTTACTTCTCACAGTGTATATGGTGTGTGCTAATCCTTGTGCAGATGGGAGGAGTGGAGTGAAAAAGTGAAAGAAAATTGAAAATTTTGAAACTAAGTGAAAAAATGGCGATTCATCATAGAAATTCTGAGGTGACACTGATGTGTCATCTACATCAGCACGTTTCAGAAACACGCGATGTTCAAGAAGTTTAAGAAAGTAGTTTTGGCATCTGAATGTAACCCCATGGGGAACCGGAATGACAAACGATACAAGTAGACGTGTCTATTATTCAAATATATAAAACTGTCCACAAAGTGTAACTGGTCATGCATTATCCTAATAGCTTTACAGGCCAAATCTCAAACAGATTGAATAGCAGAACACACATAGAGATATACAATAATGAATAGGACTTGTGTTCCCCTTCTCATGTTCATGTGTTATTTAAGCAATGTAAAAATACTTAACATCACCCATTGTTTAGCTCAATGTGCTTAAGATCATCCCCGACCCCCCTCTATTTTATTCTCTATTCTCTATATTTGGAGAGTAAAATAGACAATACCCTCTCCAACCACACTCTATTTTACACTCTACTCTCTATTTATATAAAGGGTGAATAGTAGTTCTCCAAATTTAGAGAACTACTATTCATACTCTCTATTTCACTTTTTGATTATTTTATGATTATTTCTATTATATAATATTCGTAATTAACATATTATAAATCATATAAGACCATTAATTAAATCCTTAATATTCATAAATTATTTTTTAATTTTATATAACATTTTAAAAAACATATTATTTAATATATACTACTTTCATATCGAAATAATAATATTTCAATTGTTTTTAATTTTCTTCACACAAAATATATAATTTAAAATTATAACTCCCTCCGTCCCATTTTATATGAGTTATTTTGACTTGCCACGGAGTAAGAAAGAAATGAAGACTTTTGAAACTAGTGGTCAAAATAAGTGATAGATATTTGTGTAGTTGTAAATCACTTCATTATGGGTAAAATGGGCATTGTAAAGTTAAATTGTTACATAATATAGAAATGTGTCATTCTTTTTGGAATTGACTAAAAAGGAAAGTAAGTCATATAAATTGGGATAGAGGGAGTATTATTTTCTACTATGAAGAATGCACAAAATTTAAATGATAAGATGAAATTTTAATTTAAAAATACAATACATAACATAATAATTAAGGAAAAATGCTCATTTTGAACTCCGTAATGCATTATTAGAGCATTTATGGGAGCAACGTAATAATTTTGAATGTTGAGTATTTATGTAATGTTTATGTAATTGTATTTCATTAATGATTTCACTTTTATTTGAATTGTCATAAATATGTATAATATATAATATTTGCTTGCAATTTATGTTATTTAGAAATTTAGAATAAAATATAATTTTATATTAAAAAAAATTGAAAAGAATAAAATTTTATATTACATGAAGATTATATAGGGTGATTATTTGAAAAAAAGAAGAAAAAATTTATATTATGAAATAAGAAAATAAAAGTGAAATAGAAATAATAATATAATATCGATGAGAGAGAAGAAGATTCCTTTTTAAAGAGTAAAATAGAGAACTGGGTTGGAGTTGGTTGACTTGATCTCTATATTTGGAAAGTAAATAGAGAATAGGGTTGGAGATGCCCTAAGTTTGTCAAAAATTAGATATTTCTTGTCTTCCAAGACTCTCGTCGTCTTCACACCTACTTTACGGATAATCTCCAATCATTTCTTTTGTTATCACTCCTTAGATCAGTGTACTTAGAAAAAGCAAGCTGGGGGATACACTCTACAAGAGAGCATTTTTTGAGTTTTGCTTATTTGATGCCAATTAAATATGCAACAACGAACAACCATAGCATAATTCCTCTGTTGCTTTGTTTTATCTCATGTCAGATGTCAACAGTGAACTTATCTACTTAGAAGGAAGTCATAGAGGAGGAAATAAGAGTCAAAGAAAGCTATATCAACTACTTACTATCCAGCATCTCATACTCCATTCGAGGAGGAAAGGCATTTTGAAGAAGTTCGTCGGCTGATGGACGGTCTGATGGACTTGGAGACATTAAGTGCCGTAACAAGGATGCCTGCTCTGGAAATTCGGCAGCCCATGCAGGAGGAACTTCTCCTTTTTGTTTTAAATCAGAAAGAACGATATGTCGCTCCATTGCAGTGTCAAAAGGATGCCACAACTCAAAGAAAACAACTCCTAAACTGTACATATCAGCCTGAGGACTATGGAGTCAGAAGCAAACTAGTATCCAAGTAGGCTTTTTGTTAAGATCAAGCAAAACTTGCTCAGAGAAAAAAAATCTGACCTTCTCATTAATCTTTGGCCACATTTGCTCTATTTCAGGTGCAGTATAGAAATATGTACCAACTTGACCAGTGCCATCAACAGAAACTCCTATCATCTCGGAAGCATCCACATCCTGGTCCAGCTGCTCTAGTTTCAAGAATTTGGCTGAAATTTCAAAGAGTAAATACACCATATGTTTCAATTCAGATTCCTGCAACCAAGCAAAATAGAAGGACTACCAGGAATACCAGATATTTGTAGGACACTAGAGAAAATCGCAGTAACTGTAGATTGGTTGAACAGGGTAAAAGTTGTTGGTTCATTCAGAAAATACCCCAGAATATAAATTAATACAATAAAGGTATGGTCAATTTGTCTTACAACTGAACATAAAAGACATCCTATATACATGGGAAAAGATACCAGGACACTATAGGAAATTTCATTCCATGTCCAAACATGGCTTTTCGAATTAGTGGAAAAGTTAGTGGTATCTCTCAGTGATCAAAAGTAGCTTTACATCCAATTATAATCTCATGTGAGAGTCTGTATTAAGTGCAAAACTCGCATGCCTTATATTCTGAATAAATTTCAGATTTTCCTCTTGGGATCTGAGAATAAGTAACCAGAATCAAAGACGGACACTTTCCACATTACTCACATGTCATATTTGCATATAAGGTTCTAGCAGAGCTTTTGGCTACTTCAGATTGGACAGAAAGAGTTTCACAAGGGAAGAGATTTTTTCAAAGTCAATCTTCGATGTAATTGTAAGAGTACTTTCACAGAAATGATATGACTGCAAGAATATTATCTGGCACCAATATGACGTGATAACACATTATATTATTTGTTGCTTGGCGATATAAATATATCCACTTAATTTTTGTATCAATCTCTGATTCTAATGAAAAGATTTAGGGAATTCCTTTTGCTTCTTGATTAAAGAGCACAGATGCTTGAACATCGTCGTATAAATCATGAAGCAAAAGATAAATACCTCAGTGAAGCCAAAAAGGAAATACTTTTACAAGTTAAGAATATGAAGCAAATGCTTACCAAGACCAAAATCCCCGATTTTAATGTCATTGCGAGCGTCAAAAAATATATTATTAGGTGTCAAGTCCCGATGAATAATGCCTTGTCCATGGATATGTGTCAAGCCTTCTACAATTTGTCGGAACAAATGCCATGCAAGTTCCTTGTCTAAATGACTATATGATTCAAACATTTGGCGGAGAGTCCTTCAAAAACATAAATGAAGTCAGTTACTTCTGGCTGGGAAGAAAGGAATGACAGAAAGAGGAGAGAGAAAAATGTAGACTAATGGTTATTTCCTCTGTTTAGTAAGGAGAAAACAAGGGAGAAAGAGAACTCATGGAATTTTTATTTTTTTTGATAACCGAGAAATCCGTCTGTGACCTGCCCTTTGGACCAATCACAGCCTTCTAAACTCGGTGGATAATGGGCCCGCCCCTCTACCCTTCTCCACTTAAATACCGGGCTTCGCTTTGCATGGTGTGGGGCTTGAACCTGCGACCTAAGCCACAAATCCTCCACCTTTTGCCACTTGATGGAATTCTATGATTCAAACATCTAACTGGACTCCAAATGGAAATCTAAACATAGATTTGGGCTCGTGGGGTTATGGGTAACCAAATTTCAAATTTGTTTCGGGGTTTGACTGAGTTAAGTTAGGGTTGACTTTGACTTTGATTGAGTCTTAAATTATGGAATTGAGTTCAATGGCATTTTTATACCATTGAGTATTCTGTTTTTTTAAGAAAGCTAATAGTAGTATTTTTATACCATTGAGTATTATGTTTGGGCTTGGGACTTCCATGTTGGAGGTCTCAAGTTCGAAACCCCCTGCCAGCGAAAGCAAGGGGTTTGCCTTCTGGGTTGAGCTCGTCGCACCGGACTTGCCTAGTGTGGGTTACCTCTCCTGTGTGGTTTGCAAGCTATTGCATAGGAGCAGGGATTTTACCCTGTGCACACCCAAAGGGTAACAGTTGCGGGTTTCCCTTGTCATCAAAAAAATAAATCTCCAGCGCAACAATATTTACAGTTCAAAAAGCAAAACAAAAGTGATCCTTAATCTTCTTACAGGGATTCGATAATGTCTAATAAAAATTCTGCTACTTCCGCGATTTCTTCTTTACACCAAAACTAAAACAAAAGAAACAATTCATGTTGATTTTCTGAATCAGGTTACTACTTTCTTCAAAGCATCTTAAGTTCCTTCCCTTCCAAATTGTCCACCAAATACATGCAGGTACAGCTCCCCATCATATTTTCTGCTACACAGTTCCTCCCATGTTGTTCCAACCAGATAGCAATTCTCCAGTGTCTTTGGGATAAGCCATATGATCCCTTTCATACCTAAGAACAATTTCTATAGTTGATCCGTGACTTTGCAGTGTAAAAATAAATGGTTGGTGTTCTCTGCATCCTTTCCACAAAGGTAACATTTTGAGCAAAGTTGCAAACCCCTCCTCCTCAAGTTATCTTGGGTTAGATATGCATCTTTAACCACCAGCCACAAGAAACAATCCACCTCATATGGTATTTTGACCTTCCAAATGTGCTTCCAAGGCCAGATGATTTGTTGTCCAGTGTCACTTAGAGCTATGATGTTAATCATTACATTATGATTGGAAGAAGAATATAGTGGATCCAATCATCATATAATGACTACTTGTTAATCATTAATGATGATTGGATGAAGTAAAGATTGCAAAAGTAATAAGTTTCAGCCAAATGACGTAAGGATTGAAAATTAGAAGAGAAACACTGAGGCGATGTGCACGTTTGGCACAAGAAAGGCGCCAGTTGCCTGAACCAGGGAAAACCCGCAAACCCGATATGCACGCTTGGAGCAGGCATAGGGCCAATGTCAGGAATTTTTGGAGTAAAATGCATGCAATGTCAAGGCGAAGCGCCAAGAAAGGCCAGGAAGTCTGGAAATGTCATTTATTTTGCACGACCCGGGGTTCTTCCAATTCGATTTTGGATTGACTTTGGACGTGTCCTACACCTATAAATACACTCTAAACACGAGCTCTGAGAAACTTTTGATGCTGGGAGAGCAAGGAACAGCCGTGGAGCTTCATTGTTCATATTTTCTTCCGTCAAACTAGTTATTTTATGTTTCCTTGGATGAATTTTCGTTTTGCTACCGTGTCTATGTGGAGCTAAACTTCACGTTCAGGGTTGTGGTTCTTTCATGATCATTGTTATTAAGATTGATTTTGATTGATTAATTTATCGTAATTGAGTTATTTTTTCTCTTTTGATCTTAATTATTTGATCACCAATTGAACACTATCCATGGCTCATTAGAACTTGAGAAAGGGAATTGTGAGCACAATAAGAGTGCATAGAGCTTGTTCATGAACATACGCATCGGGGAATCGTTTGGAGTTTGAGGATAGAATATACCCTTTAAACTTGAATGTGTTCTGCTATTTTTTTACGACCATGGAAATATAGGCATTAGAGTAGTTTGAACAGACTTCTATGCGATTCAGAAGATACTCATAAGTTAATAATAATGTTATCACTCCTTAGTTATCCAATAGTTACTGCAGTAATTTCTCTTTAGTAGCAGTTATTTTCCTGTAATAGTGCAGTTATTTTCATGTAATAGTGCAGTCTTTCATTCCAGTTAAGTTAGGAAGTCATGTCCTAGTTTCTAGGGGTAGTTATTTTATAAGTATTGTATTTAAACTATCTGGTGTCTGAGAAAATATAAGCAGAAAATTATTCAAGTCTTTGAGTACTTCAAACTCAAGAGATTGCAGGTTCTCTCTTAACGAACCAGCACCATAGGTCATAGGAAGAAAACATTTGATTTCACACTACAACGCACCATAACCAGATCCATATCAGGGGACCATAACAACTTGGTATCAGAGACGGATATTATGGGAGATCAAATTCAACATCAACTAGCACAATTGGTGAACTTATTTCAAGAAGAACGTGCAGCCAATATAGCGAGACAGGAAGCAATAAATGCTCGCTTAGATGCACTCACAAAGGATCTAGCGAATTCGAAGGTTGATTCTGAATCAACTGATCATACCAGTCAGAATCGGGGCTGGAAGGGTAAAAGTGTAGTGGCAGAAGGGTCAAAATCAGATGCAGGAGGAAGTTCCTTCATTCCTAGGTATACAAAGTTGGATTTTCCACGGTTTACTGGCCAAGGGGACCCTTTGGGATGGCTGAACAGATGTGATCACTTTTTTCGACACCAACAGACTCCAGATGAAGAAAAAGTTAGTCTTGCTTCTTTTCATTTAGAGGGGAATGCACAACTTTGGTTTCTTCAACTAGAGACAGATCTGCCTGAACCGTCTTGGGATGAGTTCAAACGTTATTGTAACCTTCGTTTTGGGCCACCAATCAGAAGTCAGAAGTTAGGAGAATTGGCTAAGTTGCGCCAGATTGGGTCCGTGGCCGATTACCAAGAAAAATTTGAGCAATTAATTTCGCGGGCTGGTACACTCACACAGTCACAAAAAATTGAACTTTATATCAGTGGTCTTGCTGATTATATAGCAATTGAGGTTGAGTTGCATAATCCTCTAGATTTGGCTACAACGATGAGTTTATCCCGACTTTATGAACGCAAGGAACAATCAGTTTATTCGCAATCGTTAGATGCTTGCAAATCCAAGACAGCAGATTTCTCACCTCAACAACATGCCAGATTTGTGAAGAAACTAACCAGACCTGAAATGGAGGAAAGGCGACTTAAGGGACTTTGTTTCAATTGTGATGAACCATTCACCCGGGGTCATCAATGCAAGAAATTATTCTGGATTGACTTTATAGACGATGAGGAAGAGTTTGCTGGAAAGGAGGGAAATACTAATTTCCACACTTAGCGCTTGAGGACA
>JAJOOD010071417.1:0-45052 GCA_029582525.1 Solanum tacnaense
CCTTTGCAGTAAATTGGCTACTCTATCCACCTCCCAGTCATTTAAGAGCCTCCTAAGGGTTATATTCCACCCTTGCTGAAACCACATCTCAGCAATAGGTGCTCCAGGGTTGTCGCAAAGAGAGTACAAATCTGCAAAGTCCTCCATGAGGGAGTTCTGTCCTATCCACTTGTCTTTCCAAAAAAGGATCCTAGTCCCCTCACCCACCTTGTAGCATATGGTCCTCACTAGTTTTGGCCACAAATTTCTGATAGACCTCCAAACTGAGACCCCATAGGTGCTGGTCACAGTGTTGGATGTCCATGAATCAGTTTGTCCATACTTGCTAACAATGAAAGTGTCTTTCTTGGATCAGCCTGTAACATTCATTACTTTTTCCTTTCTTGGACCATGTTACGAAAGATCCAAAATGCTTTACAAACAAACCATCTACAAGTGTTCAGCTCACTGTTGATAGAAAGCTTCCTTGGTTGCTCCTCTCAAGGCTGCTAAATAATTCAAGAAAGTCCAATCATTTCCTCCGTCACCCTCTCCCCCCAAACCAAACAGAAAAGGTGAAACGGGAAAAAGAAAATTTATTAGAGAGAGGTCAAAGGAGTTTGAAGAGCTGGGACTGTCTCATAAGATAGCTAGCTATTTAAAGAAAGAAGGCCCATGTATAGATGAAGTGCTTGGGCAGATAAAGAAGATATTGTGAGCATCACAAACAGAGAGGCTTTGCGATATCAGCTTGCATCTCCCAATTTAGGAGAGAACCAACTAAGTTATTTACCTCCTTCTTCAGGCAGCACAAGTGGTCTAAAACTTTGAGGAACAGTCTGAATTCGTTGATTCGAGTATGTTACCAATTCTCCAAATACCACATAATTCTCGTGTAACAGGAAGTTTCTTATGCAAACCAACTCCAGTCTCCAGCGGAAGAAATTATGCAAGAGCACTGTCACCATAAGCATGGAGAACTTGCCAAAACAAAGGTAATAACACTCTTTTAGGCTCTCTGTATCTGTTCATCTTTAGTTTGATATAAGAAGGAATTTGTATCGGCTCAAAATATTAAGCTCTGAGATCATTCTACTAATCTCACTCCCTGTATGGGACTCTAGCATTTGTATAAGGTGGGCAAAAAATAAGACTGAGCAATTTAATATAGCATACACAAGAAGGTATTCGATCATAAAATAGCTACTCACCAAGAAACCTTGTTGATCAGGAAAGGCAGCTAAACACCGAGTTTGATACTTTAAGGGTGAGACAATTCTCTTGAATTCAGTCTGTAACAATTTGAAAGAAATACAAGTTTTTAGCAATTTGAAGGAAATGCTAGCAATATTAATACTTGAATATCCAACAACAACAAAAAATTTGTGAGTATAACCTTGGCTTTACAAGGGTGTTTCGGTAGGAAGAAAATGTTTTCCTAGAAAATATTTTCTTGGAAAACAGGTGGGTTTCTTACTCATTTTCTAGTGTTTTGTAAGTAAACAAAAAAAATTTATCCCAAGAGCATTTATATATAATCTAGCAAACCACTGTGAGGGTTAGGTAGGAATTTTCGGGGGGGGGGGGAGCCAGTGCACTTGGAATGTCACTTATGGAACTTGTTTTCCAAAACATTTTGGCCAACCAAATATGAGAAAATTCCTCCATATCAAACACAACCTCTTTCTAAAAACTAATGAGAAAATTATCCTTAAGTTTCCTCGATCTTTCCTTTTTTTTAAAAAAATAGTGAGTAGTAAGAGTAAAAAGAGAAACATGGACCAAAATCTATGAAATCGATGTTGTTAACATTCTAAATGTTTATTTTGGTTAAATTGCAAGCCTTCAACATCATTTTTTCTGAACTGAAAATGCTCCCTCAAAAGGTTTTACTAATATGACAATATTTCATCAAATTTAGAAGGTCTGGATATATTAACATATTATTTTAAATATTATACCACACATTACTAGTTTTATCACTCTATCCATAGAGTGACCTGGCCCCTTCTACTACTTTAGGCCCACGAAAAATAGAAAATAGTTGGCTGCCAAAATTGTAGAAAAACCAAGAGTTGACAAACTAGTCTCTCCAGTAAAATCATAAAGAACAGACGGAATAACTGTAGCAATAAACTACAACTGCTGGAAGGTACTTTTAGTGCAATTAATATCTTCGGATATAGGGCAGACTCCACTAAAAATGAATTCCCCGACATTTCCAGTTTCTCTTGTCCTGATTCTACAATTTGCAGGTTGTAGTAGTGGAAGCTGGAAGATTTGTGGAGGAATTGCCAAGATTGGGTGGTGGAAAGATTAATGGCATTGTCAAGCAGTTTGCAGGAGGTAAAACAATGCACACTGACTGACTGACATATGATAAAATGAGATGGATTGGTGGAAAAAGATATCTTTTCACTGCTCAGGCTTGCCAACAAAACTTGAATAATTCTAGGCACTTGATTAAGAATTCGCAAAGGAACAAAAGCCCTGACAAAGTAGCTTGCTTCCGTAGGACAGCTTTACCTGGCTTTCTTTACTCAAAAGAGAACCTAAAAAGAAGAAGGGTTTTCCTGTTGAATAGGTGTTACACATGTAAAGTAGAGATGAGACTCCAAGAATTTACTTCCTCTGTTTCTTGTTGCAAAGAATGTCTTGGATATCTTGTCTGGGATATCTTCTCGAGTCTACATGCCTAGAGTGGATTATGCCTTACACTCATAGAGATGCACGTAAGTTGGTGTGGTTGGAAGGTGAGCAAATCGACTAGAAAAATATGTATCATACTATTCCAGGCAGCATTCTATGGACCTCCCGGAAGGATAATCAGAGATTTTAAAATGGAGTAATTTAAACCCCCACTCCCTCTTTGAACACCAAATTTTAATGGATGTATTTCTGGTGTAAATTCACATATGTAAATGGTATAGATGATCTTTAAGATTTGATGTTCTTTAAGCTTTGCATAGGGGCTTCAGTCTGATTTTTTAACCACTGCATCTTTAGGATGCATTGTTTTTTTTTTATTGATTTCTATTTTTTTTAAAACATGATGCACAAAAATGGTTGCATGAAAGCATTTAATCTCTAATAAAGGAAACAAATAACAAATTGCTTATTTAGGAGTTGCGGACAAAATAAAAAGGTACCATCAGAATAAAATATCCACTACACTATAAAATAAATTTACATTGAAGGCATCAGTTAATAGTACAGTATGGGGTCATTTGGTACAAAGATGCATAATCCAAGGATTAGTTACGCTCACTTACGCATGGGTTAGTAATGAAGAGATTAGTGATGCAGAGATTTAGTAATACATAGATTAGTTTTTATCAAGTGTTTGGTTCATTGCTTCCCACCTAATCCTGTGTTTGGTTTAAAACTCTACAAAAAACTTCTTTCCTATTATACCCTTAGGGGTCGTGTGGTTTGAATGCAAGTTATGATGGGATAAGTTATGTTGGGATTAGTTATGATGAGATAAGTTGTCTTGGGATTATTTCTTATTGAGTGTTTGGTTTGTTATATTCAAAATAATATATATTGATAAATTTTAAGAACAAGTTGTTTGTTTACAAAATTACCCTTCACTTTATTTAAACTTTTTAAATATTTCTTTGTGAGCTTTAGTTATTCATTTTTTTAAATAAAACTTTTATTTTATTTAACTTAAATATTTTTGTTTATGTATTCCCATGATAAGTACCATGTGTATTTAAAAATATAACTTTTTTTCTTATTTAGCTTAAAAATAGAACTTCCCTCTTAAGTTTATTAAAGAGAAGAAAATTTATGAGAAATCAAAATAAAATAAACATAAGAATTAGTCAAATAAATTCATAAATAAAAATTATATTTATATAGTATAATTTTTTAATAGAAAAATATGTATAATTATCATAAAAATAAGGAGTAGTAAATATTATTATACATGGTATTAAAAAAATGTAAATGTACATAAATGTAAAAAATGATGTATAAAAAGGATTTAAAGGGACATATTTGTCATTTACCTATTTTATCTCGGGATAAGTTATCCCGGGATTACTATACCACCCATGGGGAGGGATAACTTATCCCGGTACTAATTATTAATCCCGGGATAAGTTATCCCGGACTTGCCAACCAAACAACATAATTATTTTTTATCCCATCACTATTTCCTTATCCCATCACTATTATTTCTAATCCCTCACACCAAACGAGCCCTTAAGTTAATATGGAAATTTCTATTTCATTTAACTAGTCAAGTTAAATACTAAAATATGCCACTACTTTAATTTTTTGTTGGTCAAATATACCTTAAACTTAACATAACATAGATTTAAGGCTACTTAAATTGTTCAAATACACGAAGCTTATTAAAAAAAAGAAAACAAATACTCCCTCTGTCCCAATTTATATGACTTACTTTCCTTTTTAGTCAGTCCCAAAAAGAATGACACATTTCTATTTTAAGTAACAATTTAGCTATAAAATGTCTATTTTACTCTTAATGAAATGATTTACAGCCACACAAATTTCTATCATTCATTTTGGACCACAAATTTTAAAAGTCTTCCTTCCTTTCTTAAACTTCGTGCCGAGTCAAAGTACCTCATATAAAATGGGACAAAGGGAGTAGTTCAAGTGGTCAATCGACGAACTATATTTTTTTTAAAAAAAACTGGAAAAAAATCAATCCAATATAGCAAATCAAACATAGAGAAAAAAAATATTAGTTTGTGAAAACATCAAATTACATTGAACGGATTTGGAGAATTAAAAAGAAAATTTATAACTATTTTAATATGAATAAAAAAGGAAATTAAATTACAAAATAACTTTAGGAAAAAAGATTGGGGGATAGTTTAGACATTTAAGGGTCTTATCCAAGGATTGTTAAACAATGGATTAGTTATCCCTCTCATTTCTAGGGATAAAATAAAACCTTGAGGGGTTGTTTGGTACAAAGCTCAATAATGTAGGGATTAGTAATGGAGGGATTATTTTTATCAAGTGTTTGGTTCATTGCTTCTTACCTAGTTTTGTGTGTGGTTTAAAACTCTACAAAAAAAATTCTTTCCAATTATACCCTTGAGTTATTATTGAATTTTCTATTTCATGTAATTGGGTCAAGATAGATAATTGACGGACAATATTATTTTTTTATAGCATTTTAACTAGCTAGGAGAATAAAAAATTTATTGCCATGTTCACTATTTTCTCACTTAAATTATTTGAGGGTAAATAATTGTCATCTTAATAAATTGGAGTTAATATCTCAAAAGGTCACACAACTATAATAATTTATAGAGAAAATTTATTGAACTTTGTTTTGTATCAATAAATTTAAAAAAACACTCTTTATCATAAAATAAAAAATTAATATAGCAAAATAAATTAAACTATTTTTATACTCGAGATATTTTATATATATATATATATATATATATATACGCTCTTGTTTTAGACTACTTGTGTAATGTTTAATGGACTTCCGTTAAGAGGCAATATTTGACTTAGGAATTGTTCTTAAATTCATACATCAACATTAGCATATTAGTCGGATTATAATATTTTATATTAATAATAAATAGATTAAATAACTCATATTTTAGAAACAAAAAATTCTATCTAAATAATAAGATTTGTAAGCTAATTTATTTAAATAAATTTATTAGTATAAATATAAAACATAAAATCAAGAAAATAAACAAAATGATTAAAAGGATTTGAGGGGGTATTTTTGTCTTTACCTAGATTAGTCTCATGGTATTAGATCTCATGTATTACTAATACCACCAAATGGAAGGTATTAGTTATACACCCTATAATACCATGTAGGGTGTATAACTAATCCATGGATTGATTATACATAGACCCAAAATTCCTACCAAACATAGTACTAAATAATACCACACATAATACTTGGACTATTTCTCCCAATACTCCCTACCAAACGACCCCTGAATGAGGTATAACTAATCCATGGATTAAGTTAAATAAAGTAACCAAACAAATAATTTTGTTGGACTAAATTTTAATGACTATTTTGATTAATACCTCCTACAAACGTGTCCTATTCGTCATAGTATGTATTGCCAGCCAACAATACTAATTAGCTAAGATAAAGATTAACCTAATTGCTTACAGCTAACCGCTAAAATCTTTTCTTTTTTTTTTAAACTGGTAAAATTGTATTCTTCAGCATTAAGGGCATGCTGGCCACCACTAAAATCTTTCCAATGATTTGAATAATTCCATAAAAAGTGAGGAGTAATACCTGAGGATTCTGCAAATTGAAAACTATAATATTTCTATCAGCTGTGGCAGCAACCATCAAAGGATGTTTCACTGTAAGTGCATAGCAGCGCTCAGGAAGTTGTTGGACATGTGCTGGATTTGACTGTCTCAAATCCCAGTACCTGCCAAAAAATTGTGCCCAGGATTACAAGGCTAAATACAATGCTTATTACAGCCAACCCAATCTTTTCCTCTTAAACTGATAGGAAATCAAATCCTGGCTGGGTATTCGGGATTCTCCAGTATTGATTTTGTATTTTAATGGTAGTAGTTTTTTTTTTTTAATAACGACCCTTGGGGGGATTAATGGTAGATTTCAATTTTGAGATTAGGGTTTAACAAGACCCCTTTTGAAATATGATTTGAGAAGACCAGTGGCTAAAATAGAAGGAGAAGCCAGTAAAAATAGTGGGTTTGATCAGTTTCAAGAAAATAGTGGGTTCAGATGGGGTGGGTTAATTCAATACGAAGAAGAGAGCTACAAAATTTTTGCTTCGAGTATTCTTTGAGATATTTCTTTCGTGGTGGCAGCAGCTAAGCAATTCTCCAATCTACTGTTGCAGAGTTGTTTAACTTTCCCTTCACCTCATATCTTGCAAGCTTCGACGATGTTGCAATTGTAATTGTGAGTATTTTGAGTTTGTTGAGAAGTCTTATGTTTCCTAGTTAGTGAGGAGTGACATATGACCAGGATAATTGGTTTAGTTGCACAAGCCTCCGTCCTTATTTCAAGTTAACAATGTAATATATGACTTTTGTTGATTGACCATGGACTGAAAAGCTTTGGTTGCCTAAATTCATCAGTTATTGATTGATTATATATAGTTGATCTTTTAAAACCAGATTTGGGTTACTGCATTTCTCAAGCAGTGAAATTCATATGTACTTGATTTTATACAGTTCATGTTTTCAAATCAAATATCAGTTACTGCATAGTATTTCATTTATATCCTCAAATATTACAATTTATCTTAAATGATAACTTATTCTTTTTTAAGTTAAAATTATCTTTGATATTTGTAGACATAATATTTAATTACTTTTTTATTGAATTATATATTTATTATGTTTAAATAGAATTGAATTTACAAACATTCAAATGCTGAAAAAACAAGTACTCTGTATCATACCGAGTCCTATCTAAAGACAACATCTGAACATTCAGATGTTTATTAAGATTCATCCCTCTTAAATTTTGATAAAACAATGGCCCCTAAGACGCATATTTTTGAGAAATGCAATAAGCAGCATATTCAACTTCAAGTTCCACTTACCTCAGAGTCTTATCCCAGCTTCCTGTGACCAAGAGACTCATCTCTGGGATCCAAGCCAATTCCTTGACAGGAGCGTCATGCATGGCTACTGTTACCGGTTGACTACCAGATAGTGGCCACATTTTCACTTGCTTGTCACAACCTCCAGAGAAGACAGTTGTCCCATCATCCTTCCAAGTTGAGCATAAAACCTGCCAGTATATAGCTAATAAATACAAGTCATAAAGAAAAAAAGAGTAAATTTACCAGCAAAATGCCCATATATTACCGGCTGTTCATGTGATATAGAGGCCTTGGGTACAGCTCCAACATTGGTTCCACTTCCCATCACTTCCCAACATCGCACCTAGAAAACCTCACAGAATAAGATTTATTTCCAGTTCCACCTAGCAAACAAAATCATCTAGAAATAGAAAAGAGGCAGTTGTACCTTAATATTGTTTCGCCCCGTCTTCCCAGTCCTAAAATCTTTACTTACTGGCATATGTATATTACTAATAAAACCCAATACGTAGTGTAACTATCTCGTCCATCCCTCCATATCTAGACCCATTCAACAAATAAAAAGAGAACTTCTAAAAATAAACCTCTTTGTCTCTGTACTACAACCCTACGCCTTTTAGCCCATTACCTCATATTTTGATTGAAAAATCATTTAGAATATTATTCCACCTTAAGGAGGTATTTACATATTCAATTTGCCATGATTTCCTGTCACCCTTAATTATCAAAAGTAGAGTTATCTACCCAAGTAAGAGATTTATAAACTTTTCTAATATCATGTAAAACAACCTATTTGTACAGACTACAAACAGGGATTCATGATTGGAGAGCTCGAAAGCTTATCAAACATTCCTCATGCTCAAAAAGAAATATCAATCAACTACCAGTTCAACTATAGGAATCATTTATATACTTTCCTGTCTATTAAAGGCAAAAAATTAGGGTTATCTAAATTTCACAGTTGTCCCTACTCAAACAAAAAGTAAAAAGGACCCATGAAGATGGGGTAAATATCAACAGAAAGCAAACTAACCTGGTTATCCCATGAACTAGCAACCAGAAGATTAGCCTTGGGACTGAAGCAGAGACTTGACACAGAATCAGAAGGAGGTTGTTGAACCTTACAA
Source organism: Solanum tacnaense (assembly GCA_029582525.1). Lineage (NCBI taxonomy): Eukaryota > Viridiplantae > Streptophyta > Magnoliopsida > Solanales > Solanaceae > Solanum > Solanum tacnaense. The sequence goes on from JAJOOD010071417.1 coordinate 8,672, forward strand.
ATACATCACCCAAAATGTTATATACAAATTGCAAAAACAACACCCAAAACAAAACTGATTTTCAGTATTGATTCGAATATACATAACTTAATTCAAACAAAAACTTGCAATAGCCATGGATGAAACTTGGAAAAGCAGGTAAAACCTTGAAATAAATCAACGAAAGAATACCTCGACAGACTTATTGGGATTTGTGTTTACAGCAGCAGTGGCACCGGTACCGAATAGCGACATTGAAGCTGTTTATGCTCAAGCTACTACAACCAACAACAATACAAACCCAAAACTGTTTAAGCTTATATATTCAGCAAATTAGCGTTTACTTTAAGCCAACAAATGTGTTCGCCGACTCGTACAACTCCTATTTTTTTATTTTTTTTATTTTTTTTGCTACTATACAATTTATGAATTTTGACATTTATAAATTTGATAAAATTACTATTTAATTATTTTTATAATATTTAAAAACTAAAGAATTCTAAAATATAGAATTAAAAAAAACATGTTAAAAATTAAATATTTGATAAGAGTAAAAAATGTATGCTAAAAGGTAGTAGAATTAATAATTAACGAGTTCTAAAATATATAGTAAAAGTAAAATATATTTAAAAATTAAACAATCCTAAAATATATAGTGAAAAATTTAAGAAATTTCTCTCATCAATATGTATGTATTTTTATTTTTTTTTACATTTTTAAGTTATTTGCTTGTGGCTGTCGTGCTATTTATTTAAGTTAGAGTTCAAATTATGGGATTCATTTGTCACATAGAAAAATACTAGATACAGGACCGTGCCCAACATATATTTATTTTTTTATTTTAATTTATGTGATAAAAATATAATTTAAAGAGTCAATTAAATTTTAATATGATTTCTAAATATTTTCAGTTTTTAATTATTATGATTTGTAGTGCTTTTTATGTATTTTAAAATAATATTATCATTATTTTCTTTGCTCCATTTATGTGACACTCCTAAAATTCCGAGAGTCAACAAATTTTTTGTATGTTTTTAAAAATTTTAAGCTATTAATTATTGTGAGCTATATTAGTTTTTACATCACTTTTAAATAATATATATTACTTTCTTTATCCTAATTAACCAAATGTTTTTAATGTCTTTTAAATATTTTAAGCTGCTAATTATTGTGTTTCACTTTTTACGTCATATTCAAATAATATATGTTACTTACTCTATTTTCTCAATTTATGTGGTACTAATGGAATTTTGAGAAACAATCGGACTCTTTATATATCTGCTAAATACTTTAAACTGTTAATTATTGTAATTTATAATACTTTTTGTGTAACAAATAATATATATCGCTTTTTTTCTCAATTTATACGACACATATAGAATTTCAAAACTCAACAATTTTGTATATATATTTTAAATTATTAATTGTTGTGATTTATAAAAAAAATTACGTCATTTTCAAACCAAACAAATCTAGACATGGTAAATGAATTGCAAATACATAAGAAAAAGGAAATTGGTGTGCTAAAGTATAAAACCAACTTTAAAATCGGACCCACAAATTAAGGAAAACGAAAAAGGGTCAAAATTACCCTTAAACTATCTGAAATAGCTTAAATATACCTTTAAACTATATTTCAGCTCAAAAATACCCTTTCCGTCAAACTATTGGGACACACCTACCCTTCTAGTTAACGGAAGTATCCATGTGTGTGTTAAATGCCACATGGATGCCACGTGTGCATGTCAAACAGACCCCACCTCCACATAGACGACTACAGAAAATGGTCAAATCTACCCTTAAACTATTCGAAATAGCTTAAATATACCCTTAAACTATATTTCGGCTCAAAAATGCCCTTTCCATCGAACTATTGGACCACACTTGCCCTTCTGTTTAACAAAAGCATCCATGTGTGTGCTAAAATGCCATATGGACTCCACATGTGCACGTCAAACACACCCCACCTCCACATAGACGACTTAAAGCCCTAATTTCACTATTTTCTCCTCATTTCATCTTTTCCTTATTTGGGTATATCTATATGAATATACAATATACATTGACTCAATTCAGTTCAATTTTATTCTGATACTAATATGTTGTACTTTGAAGATCACAACTTAAACAAAATTCAAATTAATTCTGCTATCTAATCCTTAAATCATCTATTATATTGAATGTTTCTTTAACTTTCCATAAAATCTAAAACTTCCTTAACAATCATTTAGAGCATCTTCTGATTAGGGACCACAAAAGTTCAAAACTTGAACAAAAATAAGGTAATTGGTAAAAAAAATTAAATTAAAAATCTATAAAGACTTACTAGGTCTTCGTTGATGTAGTAGCAATCTAAGGTGTCATCCCAGCCGTTCGTCAAGTTTTCTTCATTAGCGAAATCGCCGACGTTGATGTGGCGGATCTTGGTCACCACCGCTAGGGAAGCCGTCGTAGTCGTCTTCCCTGTGTCTGAAGTTCTGGTGATAAGTATATTAGGTCTCTTACGGCAACTGCTATTTTGCGTCATGGCTGTGAGTTGAATCAACAAGAAAACTTCGCTAAGATTTGTTTAAACAAAATTAATTTATTAAGAGAAATTGAAATAATAAATTAGTGTTAATTGATTAATTAAAATGAGTGTGTTTATATTATACCTTAGATCGTTTCTTTTATTGTATTTAAAATGGTCATCAAATTGCTTTTTTTTCTACTCATTCGATTACGTATACAAGTTTCCGCAAATGTTTTTTCCTATTTTTGGTTTTATATATACTTTTCAGGATGAAATGAGGGGGAAAGAGTGAAATTAATGCTTTGAGTCATCTATGTGGAGTGTTTGGCATGCACATGTGGAGTTCATATGACATTTTAGCACACACATGGATGCTCCATTAAACAAAAAGGCAAGTGTGGTCTAATAGTTAGACGGGAAGGGCATTTTTGAGCCGAAATATAGTTTAAGGGTATATTTAAGCTATTTCGAATAGTTTAAGAATAATTTTGATCTTTTTCCGTAGTCGTCTATGTGGAGGTGGGGTCTTTTTGGCGTGCATATATGGCATCCATGTGGTGTCCATGTGGCATTTAACACACACATGGATACTTCCGTTAACTAGAAGGGTAGGTGTGGCCCAATAGTTTGACGGAAAGGGTATTTTTGAGCCGAAATATAGTTTAAGGGTATATTTGAGCTATTTCGAATAATTTAAGGGTAGTTTTGATCCTTTTCCGTAAAGAAAATGCAAGTGGACCCCATGCTTAGACAAATTGTTTACGTGGTATATATTGAAAATAGTATGGGTTTTTGGTCCAAAACGGAGAAGGTACATACACAGAAAAATGAAGTACAATAGAACTATAGCATAGAACTTATAAAGTACCAAAAATAGCCTCTATTTCTAAGCTGACAGCACAACGGAAAGTTGCTTTGAGGCCTCTTCTATTATTACTAGATAAGGGTGCCCGTGCAAGGCACGGGAATATTGTGGAAATAAAAGTAGTCGTAAGAAAAGTCGTGCACACATGATTAAAATGAATATCAACGTGACACATTTACATGTATTTTACGGAATACTATACATGGAGCTTTCTAGGAAAGGCCAAAACAGACATGGTAGGTAATTACATATATGTTGCCTTGGCGTGAAAGTTGAATCTCGGAGGTTGTGAATTCTGGAATCCCTCAACACAAGTCTCAACAAAAGTAGGTTTTTTCAGGTTGAAACTTTTTTATTACCTGAAAATAATTTAAAAGAGTGAACTTACACGGTTCAACAGATAATAAAGAGAAGTGGGAATACATCTAAAACCTTAAATTGCACAGAAAATAAAGCATGGAAGAAATGATCTGCCCGTTATTCTGATGTTTTCATTCACCTATATATTTTGAACACAAAGGAATAGTCAGTTGGATGTTCTTTAGAAGGAGTAAAGGTGATTATTAACTTCAACCACATTAGCAAGCTAACAAGAACAAATAAAGTACTACTAAACATAACTATTTGCAGAAATAGAAGTATGTGTAAAAAAATAAAAAAATAAAGGAATAAATTAACACAAATCAACAAATAGCAAAGAGAAGTGGGATGAAAAGGCTAGTTCATCTAAAACCATACAAAGTTATGGAGAAGGAAGAGGTGTGCTTCTTACTGAATTTGTCTGATTCGACATCGGAATGCATCTTTGCCGGCTTCCACCAACTTGTCTTTGCAGTATGCCTCCAGGTGCAATTCTTTGAGAGAGATGTTGAGGGGATTATTTGTGGGAGAAACAGCAGAAGAATCTAGTCAATTTGTAAACATTAGTGTAGCAATTTATTGAGGTATTCCTTAGCAATCATGCAGAGTGAAGTCACCAAATACTTATCCAAAATAGAAAATGAGATATCTCAAAACTAACACAAGTCCCCCAGCACTATAATGCTGTAAATCTTGGAAATTGAGACAAAAAAAGGCATGAAATGTGGAGAGATAACTCAAAAATTTGAGAGACATTTTCTATATCAGAGTATGTCTCCCTAATGGCTTCCCACACATTCTTAGCAGTATACACAAAACATCGACAAATGAATTGAAAACAAATACTATTTGAATAAATTGAACCACACATGTTATACTTCAGCCAACACTGTAAGGTATACTATTCATTACATGTTTCTAACGGTGATTTATTGTATGAAAGGAAGTATTCTTACATGAATGAAATTAGGAAATTAGATGGATAATAAAAATACAAAATATTCTTAAAGCAGTCATATGGATAGAAATAATAGACCAACCAGAGGAAATAAGAGGTCCAAGAGTACAAGCAGTCCCCTGAAGTTTACTTTCCTAGAAGATAGAGTTTCTATATTAAGGGGAGATAACGATGATCATAGTGAACAATGTAACCAAATGGTGAGGATTACGAAGCTTACAGTGCATAAACTATGGCAGGAGCTTACAGTGCATAATTTTGTGTTGAACTGCTCCAACTGAAGAATGCAAACAAGAATGATATTCTAGTTTTATATGAGATATGTGTCCTCTAGAAATAATAGTTTTCACCGTGCTTAATTGTATAGAAAGGTTGTAAGTATCTCAATTATGGGCAAAGACATACAACTTCTGGATTAAATTTCGGTGTTGGCATCCTCAAAACATTCTTTCTAGTTCTATAGGGCTAATATCCCCCATTAGCTAGGTTGCTACAAAAGCTTTGCTATATGTTGTTGCCATCGTTGGGGGCTTACGTGTGACAATATTTTTTATTCAGGTGTGCGCTCTATATCTTGTTTGAGCCTTCCTAGTGTGACAGTGTTAGAAATATGGTTTAGAGAGATTTTGAAAGTTAGATGTGAAGTTACCAGACCTTCCTCATTCTTTCTTTCTTTCTCCATTTGTGCAGCTATCACTGGACGATGAAAGTCTCAGAATCAACATTATACTTGCACGTCCAGTCTGTAAGTTGAGAGAACATAATTATGAAAGAAAGGAAGTTATTTACAATTAAAACTTGAGCTATAAAGAAAGTAAAAATCAGCTCTGCGAATATACTATCAAAGAAATGTGTTAAGATGTCCACTTAATTAGGAGATCAACTCTCCAATCCAAAGTCTAAGCTACATTTGAAAACTAACGAGCTACTGAAATCTTCTTACAAAGGAGAGTCGCAGAATTTTAACATGATTTATTGGATGTACATGTGTACATAACCAGAGAAAAGTAGTAAGATGAAGCATGGTTTACCCTTCATTACATCTTTAATTGCTAAAATTGGTTACTCTTTTGTATGACATTTATCGTGTACACAAGAAACATCTCCGACACGATAGAATTTACGGCTGATGTAAGGTCCTCGTATTGTCTAGATACTCTTTCTAAATAACTTGATTATATCAGAACCTAAAACCACGTAAAGCTTAACAAAGGATTAAATATTACTCCTAATATCTAAGTTTGATCAAATTACCAATTCCCATGGGTAACTTTGAAGTTGAAAACGTGAAATTCCCATAAACATTCCCTTTTTTCTGTCCATGAAACACGGTAGAGATACAAAATACTGGTTCAAGGTGCGCCTGCTTTCTGATACACAAATAAATTTTAGAAATAAGAAAAGAATTTAAAGAACATAGATAGATAGAAGTAAGAAAAGAATTCAAAGGAGAGTGCCAAAAATCACATTAGATAGAAAAGTAGTACTGCAGGGGAGGCACAGCAAACAACTATTAATATTATACCTTATCAAATAATAGACTAAAAAGGTCCATAACTTACTTGTAACAGTGATGTATTTTTCCGCTTTCTTCGCGTTGAGCAAATTTGACTTTGAGGAACCTGTGAAATTCAATAGTAAATAAAATTGAAGAAACTCCTAACTTTACATCATTAAACACAGTCCAAATTTACTCGGTAATAGCAAAAGAGAAACTATAGAGATTCTTAGCAAATAGCTAAGTTATTTCGGACATATCATCGAACACCTTTGGTTCATCATTCTTCATAGCTTAAACCTCTCATAGTAAGGAATGAAAAAACAGAGAAATTTTTTTTAAAAAAAAAGAAAGACAGAGAGAAGAACCATCTGAACAAAAAATGTGAGAGACTATGAAATACAACACCACCATAAAGTTATGTTTACAAATATATCTTACTATTGATATCAGAAGACAAAATTAAGCACTAAAGACCCAAGCTTAAACCGTCAAGTTTAAAATTACAGAATTCTGGACAGATAATTAGATTGTTAGTAATTAATTAATTCCAAGAGTAGAAAAAACATCTACAATTAATAATCCAAAATAATATACAGTTACATGTAACAATCATTTATTTTCAACTTTTGCATGTGTGGATGAGATAGAATTATTGACATGAATATAAAAAAAAAACTAACCAAGAATTCCTGAAAGAACTCAGAAAAAAAGATGAGAATGTAGTCAAACGAAACAGATATGTGGGAAAGATTGAAGGTACAACTTCAGGGAAAGGGGCACGCGTGAGTTAGTTCTTAAGTTTGACCCATGTGGAAACCCAGTGGGCAAGCAGGTGGACTGTGTTAATAGGTCAGCTCAGAAGGAAAATTACGGGAATACCCTTGGTCATCCAAGGAAACCACCAAGCATAATATTTAAAGGAAAATTACGGGAGTACCCTTGGTTGTCCAAGGGCACCACCACTTCTATAGAATGATTATATATATATATAGAGAAATATGAAATGTATCACACGCCATCTTTTGATCTAATCACTAGTCATATTTTGCTAATTTTGCTTTTGAAGCAAGGGATAATTTTTTGTCATTATTGTTATGATGTAGAGGATAAATGGATATTTTATTAGAAAAATTACTTGGATGGGTACCTTTTAATAAATAATTATTGATTTTAGCGATATTTTTTTATTTATTACCATTTATAGCAATACTATGTTAAATCTGTAATATGTATTAAAAGTGAATTATGTATGCAATATATATGTATTATAATTATTTTTAAAAATATTTTATGTTTGTTTGGTAAGAATTTGACACCTCTCTATGACCTCTATTCCTATTTATCTTTTTTTTCTCCTTTTTTTTTGGCATTTTTTAGTTTTTCTCCTCATTTTTAATTTAGTTATTATTTATATATAATAAATGTTTTGTTGTAAATATATTATATTAATGTGGATGTTCATAACTTCAAGGTGTAATTTCACCATTATGTGTAATAATACGCACACCTCCACCATCTCCTCATTTATTTTCTACACCCCTTGATCTTCCCCACATTCTCAATAATTAATATCATGTTTAATGATATCTCTTTGTATGCCTCTTTATATAACAATATAAATAGGAGTCATGAGATTATGTTATGCACTTGAAGATTTGAGAAACACTTGAATATACTTGGAAGAATAAGAAAAGTACTCTCTCTTGAGTCTTGTCTCTCTACATTTCTTGTATTTTTTCTCACTTATGTTATTACTCTTTTTAGTTTTGTTTTACTACATGTTTTCATTCTTGAAAAGTTACATCTAATGGTATTTACCTTCACAAAAATAAATGTATTAATACTTTTATGCTTATTTTAAGAATCTCAAATCTGATTGGACACGTATTACTTTGGATATATTTTGTCTTCTTTCTATGTTTCATTCATAATAAATGTATCGATACTTGTATGTCTATCTTGAGAATATCAAATCTGATTGGAGAAGTATTACTTGTAATATATTTTGTCTTCTTTATTTGTTTCATTCATAATATTTATTTTTAGATTAATTTCATTCCAATATTCATTGATCTCTTTGTATAATAATTAAACATTGAGGCTTGACGTACATCATATTCGTTCTAAGGAATAAAATTCTTCAAATAAAAAAAAATACCATGTAGTGACACAAAGGGAAGTTCAATTAGTATGCATTTTTAATTTTAGTTTTAGTATAGTATAAACCAAAAATATCATGTAGTAACACAAAGGAAAGTTCAATTATTATGCATTTTTAGCTTTAGTGTAGTATATAATTGTAGAAGTAATACTTTGTTTAAAAGATCTCTGTTGTGATGTCATTTTGTTCTTGCGAATACAATTCACTCACATATAATTGAAGTGATAGTCTTACAAATTAATGCATTTAACATTTCAATCAAGTTTAATATTTTAATAAATAATTAAATTCTTAACAATTAGATGATATGATCATATAAATATCCAAAATAAAAATACTTTGCAAATAATTTTCTTAATTCAATATGGTACATCTTCACTGAAAGACTAAAAGCGTTCAAAAAAATTAAGAATCAGAAATAAAAAATATACATAAGAAAAAAAATCACCACAAATATATGACACTCACATTTCAACTAATTAAATATCTATAAGAATCATAGTTCGATATAAAATTCAATTGTGAGAAAAAAGAAGAAGAAACAGAATTTCATGCATATGAACTTTTTCTAAACATGAACTGAATAGAATAGATTTTATCTAAAGAAGAAGAAGAAGCACAAATGAGATAGAATAGCATTTTATTTGAAATTCTAAACATGGAGGCAGTTGAGAAGATTTCCAATTCAGATTTCAACTTCAAGTTTAATTTGAAATTTCCATAGTCAAAATTAATTTGCTAATAAAGTAAAAATTATTTCAGAAAGAAGATGAGTGATATAGTTCTATTATTCCGCGCGAAGCGCGGATAAGTTTACTAGTTGTATTATAAATGTATTAAAATGTGTGATAAATGTATTATCTATCAATAAAAGTTGTATTATATGTGAATAATAAATTGTTCTTTGTAATATGTATTAAACCTGTATTATAAATGTATTAATAGTGATCAAGTAAAAAAAATGTTATTGCTATAAATGGTAAAAAAAATAGACTATTATAGTATATTTATGTAAGTTTTCCTTTTTTATTTTAGGGAAAAAGGACAAATATATTCCCAAACTATCGTAAATGGTATACAAATACCCTCCGTCATACTTTTCGTTCATTAGTGCCCCTGTCGTCCAAAAATGAGAGTACATTTGCCCCTCACTCTAACAAAAGAGTAATTAGTGACACGTGGCGCAATCCTACGACTCAACTCGATTTGACCAATTAATTAACCCAAAAATCAAATACCCGCCCAATGGCCCATTTAACCCACCCGATACACCCATTACCCACACAAATACTAACCTATCTAAAATCTAAAGAAAAATCTCCTTCTCTCAAATATTTCGTTCATCTTACAAACTAAAACCCACCAACTAAACCAACTCTGCTCATTCCACCAACCCCTCCAAACTATTGCTAGGGAAAATGAATAATCGAAATTCACTCTTCTTTTTTTCTCCTTCAAGTCTGTAGTCTGAATCCTATTGATATCTCAGAAAATGTGGATAAATAGAAATCACTACAGGAAAGTGAAGACATTATGGATCTCCCAAATCAGACTAGGAACGAGAACCGATGAATCGTAGAATAGTTTATTATCAAGGAACATGAAAAACATTAGAGGTAGGAAGCAAGTAATTACAACGAAGGCGACCTTGGAATCTAAACAGAAAACAATGATGAGAAAAGTATCAAAGCATTTGAAAATCAAATTTGATATGCTAGGTGTTGCTAGTGTATTTGGAGGCTAGTCTTGAGAATGGTTGGTCCTTACGGAGAGAGTATGGTATCTCAATTGCTAGGGTTTTAGTTTGTGAGATGAACGAAAGATTTGAGAGAAGGGGATTTTTCTTTATATTTTAGATAGGTTAGTATTTGTGTGGGTAATGGGTGTATCGGGTTGGTTAAACGAGTCATTGGGCGGGTATTTGATTTTTGGGTTAATTAATTGGTTAAATCGGGTTGAGTCGTAGGATTGCGTCATGTGTCACAAATTACTCTTTCGTTAGAGTGAGGGGTAAATGTGCTATGATTTTTGGACGGCATGGGCACTAATGAACAAAAAGTATGACAAAGGGTATTTGTATACCATTTATGATAGTTCGGGGTATATTTATCCTTTTTTTTATTTCAGCATATAGTTATGAAGAAGTTTTGATATACATTGTGTTTTTAAAAAAAAACTATTGTTTATGTTATTAAACTTGATAAGCACCCCTCACATTTAGTCCTAAGGTTATGAGTCAGAGTCATCAAGAAAGCAAAAAGGTGAAAGCTCCTAGGAAGGGGTAAAAAATAATGTAAATTTAAAAAATATGTTACCAAATTTGAATTTTCTATGGCTATATATAGCTAATTAACTACAATATTTGTTAAATATATATATGTATTTTCTATTAAAAAAATATATGAGTTGTTTTCTTTAGTGTAGTTATAACGGTTCTGTCATGTATCTAAAATAATTTTGTCATGTACATGGTCATACTTCAATAAGATCATTATAGATCACACTTTTATGAAATTACAACAATCACAAATTCATTGTTAGCGCAATTAGCAATAATAAAGACCCACCAAAGCCACATTTATCGAATCAAATTTCATTGAAAGGATTGATATCGAATAATTAGATACATACTTCAGAAACATAACAATTTAAAAATATATGTTATGTATAAGATATACGTATATAACAAATATACCTAATGAAATACATTTAATGAATTTAGGTGCATGAATCAGATACATAGTGTGAGATATACATTGTTCTCCAAACATGAAAAATTGAAAAAAAAATGTAATTTTTTTGTGTATCTAAGATACATCCAACAAAATAACGTTGACTAGATAGTTGTAGGTTGCATTATCTCTCAAAAACATTCATCACTTCTATATTTTTCACAATCAATTTCAAAGATCCATGAACCCAAGTGCCTCAACAATATTATGATATTTATCATTTGCAAAAAAACCCTCAAAAATTGAAGAGTCAAAGGAAGGAGATGATGAAGAAGAAGAAGCAGTTTATAATTTCAGAATTATTAATCTTTATTATTTAGATTTTTTAAATTAAAACTGGTAACACTTGATACAAATGGATCAACTAAATCCATTTTGTTTGTTAATTTCTCATCAATTACTCCTTTAATTAAGAAATTAAGTTACAACATTTAATTCAAATCAATTAAATCACGTATGTCGTCCTTTTAAGTCTGATAGATACATGTATCTAACGATTTATGATACACGTATTTGATAGCCGAAAAATGGTATAGAAATTAATATTAAAAACTATCGAGATTCCTAGTAATTAAGATCTAAAGTAGTGGGATTTATATAGTTTACACTAAAAAATATTCTTATTGTTAGTAATTGCATTTCAATCATGGGGAATACCCACTATCTTTTCAATAATAATCTTCCTTTTGAAAGAATCAGATCTGTTTATAAGTTTGACCACCCTAAATATTCTTCTTGACACTTTGGTAATTAATTCTTGGTCCGCTATTTTTTATTTTTTCTGTTTTGTCATTTTTTAGTCATATCTTCTTTCTTGTTGACATCGATCTTTCTAGGAGTCAATTAGAGATATATGACTTTGCATTCATGCACATGGTGAGCTTTCAACTTACATTTTAGGCTTAAGTCATATGCGGCCCCTTAAAGTTGTCCGCATAATTCATTTAAACGCTTCAACTAAGGCTTGTACTTATTGAACACTTTTATTGTTCAAAATGAGTATCTATTGAACACTTTTCGTTGATATGGCAAAGAGAGTGCAACACACATACATAGGAGAGCGTGAAGGGTCAATTTTTAGCTAATTTTAAAAAAAAATCTCTTTCTTCTTCTTCTCTTCTTCTTCTTTCTTCTTTAGCCATATCACTTTTTTCCAACACCACCCATTTCCGGCGACATCACCCCTATCGCCATACACCATTCTCTTCTCTCTCTTTTTATTAGTCATCTCTGCATTCCCCTTACCATCATCGTTTTCATCTGAAACACTGTAACAATCAATAATTTTTAATATAATTTTTTGGCATTTTTTACCTCCTTCTTTCTTAACTTTACCACAATTCATCATCATATATTAAAATCGATTATGCAGACATCTAGTTAGATTTTTGAATCAAATTTAAGAACTGTATTTTCTGGTGAAATTTTATTTTTTCCAACAAGGTTCGTTCCCGACATAAACTTATGTCAATGTAATCCAACAATAAACAATCACATTAATTAATTAAAATTGATAGTTAAAAGAAACGTAGAGTTCTTCAAATCCAAAAAATATCAGTTATGAAATTCAGAAAAATATTTCAAATAATACCATTTTTTCCGGTCATGGTGATAGGAATTCATAATTATACAATGAAACATTATTTATATTCCTTGTACTAAAACCAGATGAAGAGAAGAAGATTATAGTTGAAAAACATAGATTGTGGGAGGGACCGTGTGTCGGGGATGTTACGGTTTGGCCATTTGGATCTAACAGGAGAGAAAAAGGAGTGGTTGCCATGGGTGGGTGAGTGAGGTTATTTTAGAATATTCTTTATAACTTTTTTTAGTTAATTAAATAGACTAAAATAGTAAAAAATATTAGAATTTCATTTTTTAAATAAAATTTTGGACTCAAATGCCACATGTCATCATTTAATTCATCAATTTGCCATGTCACAGCGAATGTAGTACACACTTCTCATATTTTTGGCTGATTGTCAAAAAAATGTCAAATAGGTATCAATTTTAAGGGGTATGGGTGTTCAATAGGTACAAGCCTTAGTTGAGGTGTTTAAATGAATTATGCGGACAACTTTAAGGGGTCGCAGATGACTTAAGCCTACATTTTAATGAACATAATGAGCTCTGATACCAGAATTGTTGGGTTTAAGGTCTTTTCTCCTTCCTATGTGGATAAATAAAAGTTTTATTTGTACCATTCATTTTTGTCCATAAGCCCAATAATATGTGGCATATATAAGGCTTGTTAAAGTCTTATTTTCAGACACACACGAGAGAAAAATTAAGAAGGATCCGATTTAGAGATTGAGAGAAAGAGAGAAAAAATTTTGTTTGAGAAAAGTTCTACTCAATCAGTCTGTTATAAATATAATTTGCTTCTTTGTTAACCATTGGATCATGCTCAAATGTGAACTGAGAGTTCTCAGCATCTAGTTCTTTGAGCAAAGTTGAAATATGTTACAGGAATTTCAATCAAAGTTTATGTATGTGTTGAACTATCTTCCCTACATTTTTTTTTTACAGAATTTTGGCAATTAGTTATATTGAATACTTACCTTTACGATTCTTATAGCCCCTATTTTTGCGTCTTCAATGTCCATTCTAACATGATCTGATGAATTAGTCATTAAATCCATCTTTAGTTCCGCCTTCATACAACTTAATGATTTTTATTGATTGTAGTTGTGGTCATGCCAAGATGTAGGGGTGTAACACCTCAAAATTTCTAAGTTAAGACCTGAACTATTCTTCATTTACGTAAAAGGTCATGTCGGGTGATTCTTAAATTGCCCATATACGTAAAGATAAATTCCTTAGTGTGGAAATTATTTTGGATATCAATTAAGGTCACTAGAAATTCCTAGCACAAAGTTGAGTTGAAAGTTTCCTTACCGATTAAGTTTTGATGTAAGATTCTCTTTGGGTCAACTTCAAACGATCATATCTCTTAGATTATAAAGAGTTACGTGGCCCATAACCTATCAAATTGAAGGTATTTGAATCTTCTTTCCAACGCCACCAATTTCGCAACAATCTGAGTTTTGAGTAAAAAGTTATGACCATTTTAGTAACCTGATATATAGTGCAGTGACGACTTAGCTGACGAGAAAACATTAAAAAGGGTCGTTTTTATCTTTTTACCTCTAAGAAACCCCAAAACAAATTTCTTGACTAATTCGAGACCCAAAACAATCAGATTCTCATCTCTTAATCCATCATTATCTTCTCTCTCAAACCCTAAGGCAAAACCCTAAGGAAAAATCAAAGTAGAAGACTTCATTCAAGATTCTTTCAATCTTTTTCAAGATTCTTTTTCAAGGTAAATCTTTCTCCAAGAATTCCATTCTTTCCAACTCAAATTCCTTCATACAATTGTGAATCACTAATGAATATCATAATTCTTGGCAATAGAATTTCAAGAAACTAATTCATGAAATCTCAAGAAAGGTTTTCTTGATTTTTTTCTCCTTCAAGCTAGGGTTTCAAGGCTTCTAATCAAGTTCTTCTTCAAGATTCTTCAAGAACCTTGTTTTTCCATGTATGTAAGGCAATCATAGAGTTAGACTAGTTCGTCCTCACGCCCTACATCTACTTTCAAATCAATAAAAGAGTAATCTAGGATTCTACCCCTAGATTTGAGTATTCTTGAGATAAGTTGATTTTAAGTTCTTGAGTTCCTGATTCTTTTTGAAATTCTATTCCTAATTTTTGAATTGCTATATGTTATGCATTGAGATTCTTGATTTGATTCGTTCATGTCTATATTTCAGCATGAACCCTATGAATTGAGTATTCTTGAGATGAGTAGTACCATTGAGTTCTAAGTTCTTCAGTTCTGAATATTGAGTTTTCTATATTGTTATTGAGATCCTTGAGTTGAGTTGTTTATGTCTATATTTCAACATGAACCCTATTTTGAGAATCTTTTAAAGCAACATTTTTTCAATTGAGTTTTTGAGTAAGTAAAGATGAGTTTTGAGAAAGAGTTTCTAAAACATGATTAGTATGATGATCGAGTATGCCATCAATGTTTAAGCAGTATGGTATCTAGATATACCATCAATGTTTATGCAGTGTGACTTCCCGAGTCATTAATGATCATATTACAATATGATTTTGATATGCTTTTGAGAAAGAGTTTTCAAGTATGAATTAAATAAGAGTATAAGGGGACTAAGTATTCCCAAATGTATCAGTTTTTACATTGATAAAAGAGAAACTTTGATTTCTAAATGAGTTATGAGTTCAAAAGATATTTCAAGAGCATCTACCCCTCTTTTAAGACGGTAGTTTGAGCAATTATCTCAAACCAAAGGAAGAGTTATGTTTTTAAACATATGAGCATGAAGTGTATATTATTGGGAGTAGTATTGAGCACTGATATAGGGATGATTTCAGACAACTCACATTCCTCATAAACCATGTATGCCAACATGGGTACAAGATCATACTTTTTAGATGAATTCTAAGTGCCTTCGGGCAGAGCTTAGTGGATCCACTTAGTTGAGGTGTACTATATCCCGGCAAGGTATAGGACAGTTCTGACAGCGTGAGCGAGACGTTGTATCATCATGTAGCTCATAGTGATGGTTGTCGGTTAGAAAATCTCCCAATAGAGTTTAAGTGTATTTTTATATATCACTTATTATGTTGAGTTAAGAGATGAGAAAGTATTTTGTAATGCTTTAAATGATTTAACTCCTTTATTTCTTTACATTCAGCTTGAGTACATTGTTATCTATTATAGTCCTTTCTTTCAGTTATTTATTATTCAACTATATTACATACTTGTACATTTAATGTATTGATGTCATTCGACCTGCATCTTTTAATGATGCAAATACAAGTTCTTAGGATCCTTAACAAGAGGATGTTGAGATCCCTTCCTCCACTCGTCAGCTTTTGAGTAAGACCTCCTTGCTTCCGGAGGACTCCAGTTTTGTGAGTTATTAGTAATAGGTTTTGAGGAGTCATGGGTTGTAACACCTCATAATCTAGTAGGCTAAGCTAGGGCTAAGTGAGATGGCAAGAACCAAGGAAGTGAGCTTGGGCAACATTCACCAAGCTGTGCCAACCTCCCACGACCACTATGACGCCTCGTGGTGAGAGGCGTGGCGAGCTAAATAGTAGCTAGCCAAAGCTTCCCAAAAGAGGGACCCTCCCACGAGCCACTTGACGGCTCGTGAAGGGCACCATGGGCCGTGGGAGAGGTCGTGGTCAAGAGTTAGTTTTTGGAGGGTAAGTGGTGGCAAGCCAAGCCACTGGTCAAGGGACCACGGGCACCACTACGGGCCGTGTGACCCTTGACGAGCCGTGGTGCCACTTGTGAAGGTGGTTCGACAGACTTTAGTTCAGGGGTTTTTAGGTATTTTCCGATTTTAATTGAATCAAATCTATGTCATTTTACCCAAGTCTAGGACTCCTATATAATTTATTTTAACCCCAAGACTCACCCATTCAAATCATTATTTCCAAAACCCAAAAGAAATCCCAAGTTCTTCTCTCAAATATTTCTCTCTCTAAAACTTGAAGAAGAAGAAAAAGTTCAAGCTAGGATCAAGGTCAAGTCTCCATTCCTCAAGTATTTATGGGTTTTGATATCAAGGTATGATGACTTTTCATTCATGGAAACCTTCCTTCCACGGAGTACCCAAGATTTCCCAATTAAAAAGTAGAAATTCCCTAATTTGTGTTAGGGTTTTCTTCTAATGTTGTGAGTCTTGATGAATGTTGATCCAAATGATTGGGTTATAATTGTTTATGCTTGAATTGATAGGAATACATATTTTTAGGATGAATTTACATGTACCCATGCTTAACCCATGTTTAGAAAGATGAAATTGATGTAAATGAGTTTTATGCCAACAAGGAGAATTTGTGGGCTTAGATGCATCCTTATAGGATTGATGAATTATGATTAGAATTGCTTTGAGAGTGAAGCATATATGTTGATTATGAGATGTAGTTCTTTGAGAGTAAAACTTATGTTATAAATTGTTGATTATAGATGTGATTGTTGTGGAAGGGATAGTTCCCACATGAATTGCTTATGTATGAATGTGAAAGGCATTGAATGATTCTAGGTTGAAAGGATCGCTCACCTAAAATGAATCTAGACTAAAAGACTATGAAATTGATGAGGTAGAGGCGATTACCCTTGACCTCTAAATGAGAAGGATATGAGGCGATTTCTCATATTCCTTAGAATTGAACAAGAGGCGACTCCCCACATTCCTATTATGATGTTGGGCATGGAGGTGAGTACCCATGACCCATTAGTGAAAGATGTGGAGGTGAGTACCCATATCTTATAATGAAAGGACATGGAGGCGAGTACCCATGATTCCTTATAGAATGATATGGAGGCAACTACCCATGCCATATGATGTTGGGCATGGAGGCGAGTACCCATGGACCCATAAGATGGACATAGAGGGGAGTACCCATGGACCCATAAGATGGACATAAAGGGGAGTACCCATGACCATATATGTAAGGAAAGAGGCGACTACCCATTAGCCTTTATAGGAAGGCAATGAGGTGATTCCCCATGTCTATAAAACATAAGCTAAATATGAGAATGATAGGTGATGAACTTGGACGATGGCCTAAGGTTGCCAACTATGATGAGTAAGACTAGTGAAAGATTACCCATGTCTTGGCTAAGTATGCTTTGAGGTTACTTGAGAAGTATTCCTTTTATGTTATAATGATCTATTAATGCATTGATTATGCTTATGACTTATGTTGTCTAACTCTTATGTTTATGTTGATGTTTATGCAAGCTATCATATTTAGTATATTCTTGTACTAACGCATACTCTTGCCTACATTTCTTATCTAAATGTAGGGTCCGACAATCTCGACTCTCATCCCCGTGGCTAGGATCTTAGTAGAGGTAAGACTTCAAAATTGGTGAGTCCTCATAACATTCGAGGATTTGACCACCATTTTCTTATGTTCTTTAATTTTATGTTTTGAACATTGTTGCATGGGCTGTGTCCCAATGAATCTTTTGTATTAGATGGTTTTGAGACAGTTGTATGAGACTTCCGCTTCGTTTTATAAAGACTTTGATATTTTTAAAAAATGTTTTAAATCTTGTCATTTTCAATTATTTTGACTATGAAAGCTAAGTGGCTTATATGAGGCCTCTCGGGGTCTTGTATGCCATGTTACGTCTAGGGTATACCCTGGGTCGTGACATGGATCTTGTCCCGATACTCATTTTTATACAGTAGAGGCTTCATAGATAAACAGTTTTGGAGAGTCTTTCAGTTTCAGAGGTTTTCTTTAAAACTTATGTTTCATACTCAGTATATTCAACAAAGTTTTGAGATTCAGTAAACTGTTTTTAAACGTTTTTTTTCAATTTGATACTTATGTATGCCCAAGTTAGTCTTCCGCTTGTAGTTAGCCAAGATGAGAGTTCGCTTGGGAACCAACAATGGTTCTCGAGTGCCATCCACGTCCAGTGTGTAGGCTCGGGTCATGACAAGGGATTCCTACTACTGATGCCAAATAAAACAAACACTCCTTCATGTAGTATATGACTAAGAGATTTGGGAAGGAGAGCAAGCAATGACTTTTATGGTCTGCTCCTAAGTTCGAATCATAATTCATATCTTAGAGGTCTAATTTGGTATGATTATATCCTTTGAGTTGATGTAATATCTTAGAACAAATCTTTATATAAAAATAACCCTATCAATCTATGTCTATTTTGAGACAGACCTATTTCACACTTGAAACGTCAAAACACCAATCTTCGAGCAAGTACCCGAACTAATATGAGACTCTCCGAATAAAAATCTAATATGCAAGTCAATCATAAAATATATTCTGGAGTTGTTGGAATCATCAAATCAGTATTTCAAGGTCAACTTGATCAAATGTTGACCATGGTCAATCTAAAACTTTTCAAAATACTAGAAACTCAATCAAGAGTATGAATCACTTCCAAACGCTTCAAAATCAATTTGAACAACCTAACTACTAAGTCATTACTCACCTTTCATACCTAACGAAGCTATCAAAATCGATCTCGTAAACTCAAAATCTTGACTTGGATCAAATTTTCAAACATAAAATTTATTCTTTGATAATGCATCGGATCGTCTTGGGAATCATGACATCCATCCCTGCAAATAGGGATAGATCTATATGTATGGCTGGGGTGCCATGACACTTAGTAACCTCGATTAAAACTATGTATGCATATATATACATGCATACATACATACTATATACATGCATACATACATACTATATATGTATGTATAACAAATTGATCATATATGAAACCTGTCAGCCATGAACCAAAATCCTTAATGGTGCGACTGGTCAAAGGCTGAGTCCACCACACTGGTGTCGAGGGTTTGAAACCCCTTGTCGGCTTTGTGTTTTTGGCTTCTTCTTTTTTTCCCCATTAATGTGCATAAGGCTTCAATCCCCCCCCCCCCCCATTTAGTTCTTCCTATTTGCTATTATTATTTATTAATGCAAACGACTAATTAATGAGTACCAAATTTTGAATATAATATAAATATTAATAAAAATATATTTTAATACTATTTTAATTAAAATAAATAAATAAAATTTAAAAATGATGAATATTATTAATTATTGTTAGAGTTTTTTTGAATTAATGGTTCTCTTGATCTTTTACGTCATGCTAAGCGGATTGCAGTTATAATTTTTTTTATTTTCTCTCATCTATATATCTTAAGCGAAGATGACTGGGTTGAAGCTATAATTTTTTTTGTATTTTCTCTCAATTAAATATTTGTAATAACTCATTGAGGAATTGAAATATAAATAAAATAAAATAATGGTATTAGATGATTTATACAAGTTTGAATTTTTAAGGTGCAAAATCCCTAATTTTCTCAAGGTTTTAGAGAATACGATTTCTTATTACTATCAAAAAAATTGAACTACTTAGGTATCTTTAATATTAGAATATATATATATATATATATATATACTAAATATGCATATTTGATCAAGTTATTTATAAATATCGATAAATAGAAGAAACTGATCTATTTAAACACGTGATACTCACAACCTCCGAATCTTAGATCCGCCTCTGCAAATCATAAATAGCATAATGAAGCTACTATAAAAGGATCAAACGGTGGAAATGGGTTTCAAAAACGCAAACTAATCATGCGGGTTGTTGCACTTGGACTCAACTAAATTTGTTTTTCTTCTAGATAAGTTGCTAAATGATAAATTGGTTATTAAAACTAACTAGCATATTATATTAACATTAATTTACAATTATTTAAGTAATTTAATAAATTAAGAATATATATTAATTATCTGTAATTACGTCATAGTCATAGAAGTGCTGATACATTTCGGATTACGAGATTTAAACAAGTTTAGTTTTTAGCATAAATTTTTCAGATATCTTTTAAATATTTTGAATTATCAACTATTGTGACAAATAATATTTTTTTACGTAGTTTACAAATATATAAATTTCATTTTAAAAAAATTGAAGATTTCATAAGCAAATTCTCGATCAAACTTAAATTGTTTGACACTCAAAAAACGAAATGTATCACACAAATTAAGACAGGTGAGTATTGGCAACATATAAGTTACATTTTAAAGAAATATATATAGATGGAGGACATTGATGATGACAAATACATTTGAGGTTAAGTGTTTGTTTAGAGTTTAGTGTCTACATTTACGTAACTCACTCTGTGTAAAACAACCATTTTCTCCACTATCCACTACAAAACCGATAAAACAGCTTCTCCTATCTTTCATCACACTTGCATATCAAATAAATACTAAACGTCAATCACCTTTTTCTTGCAACAAATTTTTTATCCAATTCCTTACTGTTTTATAGTTTTACACATTAAAAAAACTTGGAAATCCAAATCTATCACTATCTACAGACTCTGCAAGGAACTTCCAAATTAAAAAAAAAAATTGTTATAAAAATTCAAAAATAAAAGAAAGAAAAGCAGGCCAGTCAAAGTAGAAATCTTTCACGGACCCTATTTTTACCCTTTTCTTCATATTTAAGAAAATAGTAATTGGAGATGAGATAGTGTTAAAGTTGGCAGATTCTTGTAATAGAAAAATCACGGGTTACTACATAACAAATTATTTTTATATAACTTTTCCACTTGTTTCCCTCTATAAATTTGCCTGTCTCTCCATTTCAATATATGACATAGGAATGGCGTTTTCGTGTAATAATCATTTCTCTATTATTCTCATTATTGGTTTCATATTAAGTTCAGAATTGAAACCAGTTTTAGCACAAAATTCTCCTGTTTTCGCTTGTGATATCACGAGTAATCCTGCGTTAGGGAATTTAACATTCTGTGATGCATCTTTGACGGTGGAAAACAGAGTGAATGATTTAGTGAAGAGATTGACATTGGGAGAAAAGATTGGATTTTTGGTAAGTGGTGCAAGTGGTGTGAGTAGACTTGGGATACCAAAGTATGAATGGTGGTCTGAGGCTTTACATGGTGTTGCATATACTGGTCCAGGAGTACATTTCTCTAGTCTTGTTCCTGGTGCAACTAGCTTCCCTCAAGTCATTCTCACTGCTGCTTCTTTCAATGTCTCATTGTTTCAAACCATTGGAAAGGTCATTTTTCAACAATTCATATTCTTGGATAATCATGTCATATATATATATATATATATATATATATATATATATATGAGAACTGTCTATAGTATTAGTTACCTCAAAACAAGAGCAATATTTGTACTCCCTAGCCCTCCTCTTCAATTTGTTTGTTTGATTTTGACGTGATACGGAGTTTAAGAAAGTTGTGTAGTTAAAATGCACTTAAATTTGTTTTCTTAAATATTTCATGTGCAATGTTAGAATTAAAAAGTTGTCAAAAAAAGAAGAAAAGAGACACATTTCATAAAAATAAAGAGAGTATGTTTCTTTGGTTAGTACTCAATCTATTTCATATTAACTAAATTTTTGAGGACTATTGTTCAAAGTTCAATATGGATGCTTGAGTTTTTTTTCCATATTTATCCTTTATTTATTGAAGTTTTATATTTTCTAGGAGATAAATTACACTACTTACAAAGTTATACTCCCTCCGTTCCTATTTATTTGTCACCATCTTTTATTTCAGGTACATTAACAAATTAAGTTTACTATTCTACCCTTATTTAATTTTTTTTTGAAGTTAACTTTTCAATCAATGAATGAGGAGTAATATATTTTGATTAATTAATTTGACCGATGAACATAAATTATTCACTTAGTTTTTCTATATTGGTCAAATGTATATTTTCAAGGCTATAACTCACAATGGTAAAATATGAAGAATATTGTAATTTATGCATTGATTTTATGAAACAACCAGTATTATAGATCAACTATTTATAGTAAGATGACATATAAAAAGAAACGAAAGGAATATTTATGATTTCACAAAGGGCAATAGTGAATCTGATGTTTTTTCTTAATATGAAATTAGAGGGAGTAATGTTTTCCAAAGACATTACTTTCTATGTGCAACACAACAAAAGCACATATATGATGAAATTTCTATTTGTATATTTTTTTAAAATTCGATGGAATTTCTTTTATAAATTGCTGATTGAAAGTGAAGTTCAACCAATTCTTGACGTACGTTGCCGTCTCTGTACCATTATTTCAATACCATCCTTTAATTCCAGCTTTTCTATTTAAAAAGCATTGGTTGTATTTTTAGAAAATGACACAGCCGTTTGTCCAGTTTTATGGATTATATATACTTAGATGTCGTCTTCTAAACGTTAAGTTGCGTTATTAATTTTAAATATTGAATCTGTCTCTGGTTACAGGTGGTGTCCACCGAGGCTAGGGCAATGTACAACGTTGGTTTAGCAGGTTTGACATATTGGTCTCCGAATGTCAATATCTTTCGTGACCCGAGATGGGGAAGAGGCCAAGAAACACCAGGAGAAGATCCAACACTGACCAGCACGTATGGTGTAGCCTATGTCAAAGGGTTACAACAAACAGATGATGGCAGCACAAATAAGCTCAAGGTTGCTGCTTGTTGTAAGCATTATACTGCTTATGATGTTGATAATTGGAAAGGAATCGAAAGATACAGTTTCAATGCTGTGGTTAGTGTCAATTTT
The DNA here is from genome assembly GCA_029582525.1 of Solanum tacnaense. NCBI lineage: Eukaryota > Viridiplantae > Streptophyta > Magnoliopsida > Solanales > Solanaceae > Solanum > Solanum tacnaense. The sequence goes on from JAJOOD010071417.1 coordinate 31,884, forward strand.
TACTTGTTTACACTAACATATGACATGTTAAATTATAGTGATCGCGTATAATTAATAAGATGGTTGCGCTTTTTGTGACTAATAGGTAACACAACAAGATTTAGATGATACATTTCAACCTCCATTCAAGAGTTGTGTACTTGAAGGAGATGTAGCCAGTGTGATGTGTTCGTATAACCAAGTGAATGGCAAGCCTACCTGTGGTGATCCGAATCTTCTAGCTGGGATTATAAGGGGAGAATGGAAATTAAATGGGTATAATTTGAAGCTTTCTTGATTTTTACTTTTCAAAGATGAATAAATGCACTTACATAAAGTATGCTTAAAACAGATACATAGTCACGGATTGCGATTCATTACAAGTGATTTTTAAATCCCAAAACTACACCAAAACACCAGAGGAGGCTGCTGCTTTGGGTCTGAATTCAGGTGATCAGTCATTTTCAACTCTTTATGTTTGGCTATTTCAAATCTTATAATCCGAACATTTTTTGTATGTAACAGGGGTGGACCTGAATTGTGGATCTTGGTTGAGTACATATACTCAAGGTGCTGTTAACCAAAAACTTGTGAATGAATCAGTTATTGATAGAGCTATCTCAAATAATTTTGCAACACTAATGAGACTTGGATTCTTTGATGGTAATCCAAAAAACCGTATTTATGGAAACCTTGGCCCTAAAGATGTTTGCACCCTAGAAAACCAAGAGCTTGCTCGTGAAGCTGCGAGACAAGGGATTGTCTTGCTGAAAAATACTGCAGGATCGCTACCTTTAACTCCCACTGTCATCAAATCATTAGCAGTCATTGGTCCTAATGCTAATGTGACAAAAACCATGATCGGCAATTATGAAGGTACATTTTGTATCATCATTTAGAACCGTTGTTAAAGCTTTATTTACAAAGAGTTTTGTCAATTATATCTGGATTTTGCAGGTATTCCATGCAAGTACACAACTCCGTTGCAAGGTCTAACAGCCTCAGTTGCCACAATTTACAAGCCAGGATGTGCTGATGTGTCTTGCAACACTGCCCAAATCGATGATGCTAAGCAAATAGCATCCACGGCTGATGCTGTAGTTTTAGTAATGGGATCTGATCAATCTATTGAGAAAGAAAGCCTGGACAGAACTAATATAACTCTTCCAGGACAGCAGTCAGTTTTAGTAGCTGAGGTTGCTAAAGTTGCCAAGGGACCTGTAATCCTTGTTATCATGTCTGGAGGTGGAATGGACGTACAATTTGCTGTCGACAATCCTAAGATAACAAGCATTCTTTGGGTTGGTTTCCCCGGTGAAGCCGGTGGTGCTGCCTTAGCAGATGTCATCTTTGGATATTATAACCCAAGTCTGTCTCTTATTTCAACTTTTAAGATGTGTTTATCTTTCCATGCAAAAGTGCCTTAAATGTTTTCGTGTTATCTTGCAGGTGGAAGGCTCCCAATGACATGGTATCCACAATCATATGCAGACGTTGTTCCAATGACTAATATGAACATGAGGCCAAACCCTGCCACAAACTACCCTGGCAGGACTTATAGGTTCTATACCGGTCCAACTGTTTTCACATTTGGTCATGGATTAAGCTACTCTCAGTTCAAACACCATCTAGATAAAGCGCCACAATTTGTCTCCCTCCCTCTCGGAGAAAAACATACTTGTCGTTTGAGCAAGTGCAAGACTGTTGATGCGGTTGGGCAAAGCTGCAGCAATATGGGATTTGACATTCATCTAAGAGTTAAAAATGTTGGGAAGATAAGTGGAAGCCATACAATTTTCTTGTTCACTTCACCACCCTCAGTCCATAATGCACCTAAGAAACATTTGTTGGGGTTCGAGAAAGTTCATTTGACACCCCAAGGAGAAGGGGTTGTTAAGTTCAACGTCGATGTTTGCAAGCATTTGAGTGTACATGATGAGCTTGGAAACAGGAAAGTTGCATTAGGACCACATGTTCTTCATATAGGAGATTTGAAGCATTCCTTGACTGTGAGGATTTGAGCAACTCCTCAACATATTTCTTCTCAAAAGAGAAGGGAAAATATCACAAGTAGATGCAAAAAAATTCCAAATTCGGAATATGTTTACATAAATGTAACAAGTTTCTTAGTTTTTGCTTAATTGTTCATCTTAAGTAGGGAAATAGCCTATCTACCGTCCAAGGTAAGGGTAAGTTCTATGTACACACTATCCTCTCCCGTCTGCACTTGTGGGATTACGCTGGATATGTTGTTGTTGTCCATCTTAAGTAGAAGAATCAAACTCTTGAAGTGAAACAAAGTTTTTTTCTCACATATTTCTACTATATAGAAACATGAAGTGTAGGACGACCACAACATAATATTATTGTACATTGTGCAGCAGAAGTTGTACTTACAATTTTTAGATTTAGTTATTTAAAGCAAAAAGTAAGGGTATTTTCGTCTATTCAATCTGTTCTTTTGTTCTACCAGTTTCTCGATCATTCTTACTTCTTCTTCTCTCCTTAATTTCTCTGGAATTCCTCTTCTTTACTCTCTAAGACTCCAAAGACGAAATCTAAAGTCGAGCAGGTATGTGAATTTTTCACTCTTCTTTAGAATTTCAATAATAATAAACCTTACATTTCACTAAAGTTTAGAATTAGGTTTTTAACTCTCTGTTATATTCTTCTTGAAACCTTCCGTCTTCAAATCTTCAGATATGTTCTTCTTCAAATTTTCCAACAATTTTTTTCCATGAAAAATATGAAGGTTTATGTTGTCCTCACATATCTGCGATTTTTTCTTATAGTTGATGAATTGATTTAGCAATGGTTGTTGAAAGAAAATAAAGAAGATGGAGATAGGAAATTTTTCTTTCTGTATTTCTTCATCAATAATTACATAGATTTATACATGTATCCTAAGGACTAGAGTGCAAGAAACGTAAGGACTAATTACAAATTATTTAAAATTACTGTAACAAACTCTAACTAATTCTATATACCTCATTGTGTTCTAGAAGATGCCGTTTTGTTTCTTTGGGCTTAACAGAGTATTGCTCACAAAGGCCCAAATCTGATATTGATCACAAAGGCCCAAATCGGATTGGCCCAAGACATTTACTCTTTTCAGACTCATCTCTTCCTTTTCTCTGCTGCGTATCAATTGAGGAAGAAAGCTTCTCTCCAACATCCCCCCTCAAGTTGGAAGGGAGAGACATCACACCCAACTTGTTCAAAATATGACGATGAGAAGCCCCCGAGAGTGGTTTAGTAAATAGATCAGCAAGCTGACAGTCCGAAGGAACGAAAGAGAGAGTGATGAGGCCCGATAAAAACTGTTGGCGCACAAAGTGGCAATCCAGATCGACGTGTTTTGTTCGTTCGTGGAAGACTGGATTGCGAGCGATGTGTATTGCCGCCTGGCTATCAGAGTGAACCGGAATCAGAAGAGATGGTGGAGAAGAGAGATCTTCAAGAAGCCGAACTAACCAGGTGAGCTCAGCTGTCACTCGACGCATTGATCTATACTCCGCTTCGGCAGAGGATAGTGAAATCGAAACCTGCTTTTTCGACTTCCATGAAATAGGTGCCCCTCCTAAAGTGATAAAATAGCCACTAACAGATCGTCTTGTGTCTTTGCAAGAAGCCCAGTCGGCATCACAGAAAGCTAGCAGATCGAGGGATGGATCAGATGACAAGAGTATTCCTTGACCGGGATCAGCACGCAGATACCTTAAGACACGAAATGCTGCTGATAAATGGGATTCAGTGGGCTGTTGCATGTATTGACTGAGGCAGAGAACAACAAAAGAGAGATCTGGACGTGTGTGGGTAAGATAATTCAGCTTCCCTACTAAATGCCGATAAAGTGTAGGATTAGCTAATAGAGGTCCATCATCATGTTGTAATTTGGAATAAGGATCAAGAGGTGAAGTGACAATAGATCCTGAAGAGTCGAATTCATCCAGAAGCTCATGAGTAAATTTCCGTTGACTTAGAATAAAACCCTGTCGTTCTCTGATTATCTCAATCCCCAAAAAATAATGAATTTCACCTAAATTCTTAACTTTAAACTCAGAGTTGAGAAAAGAAGTGAGAGAAGCAATTTCAGAGTTATCACTACCAGTAAGCAGTATGTCATCGACATACACAGCTAATATAGATATCAGATCACCATTAGTATTGAAAAATAAGGAGTGGTCATTCAAAGAACTCGAGTACCCCTTATAGGTGAGAGCACCTGCAAGTCGAGCATACCATTGACGGGAGGCTTGTTTTAATCCATATAGTGACTTCTTCAAAAGACAGATATATTTAGGACTAGGTGGGGAAAGGCTAGCAGGGAACCGCATGAATACTTCCTCTTGCAACTCTCCATGTAGAAAAGCATTATTGACATCAAGTTGGGATACCTACCATCATTTCTTGATGGCAATAGTTAGCAAACACCTGATTGTGGTCATCTTTACCACAGGAGAAAAAGTTTCTCCATAATCAATGTCTTCCCTTTGTATGTCCCCCCTAACCACCAATCTTGCCTTAAGCCTTTCAACAGAACCATTAGAATTGTGTTTCACCTTGTAGACCCACTTACAAGGTAGAGGCTTCTTACTAGGGGGTAACTCTATGACAACCCAAGTCTTATTATGTTCAAGAGCAGCAAGTTCATCCTTCATGGCTTGCTGCCAACCTGTATGTTTGGAAGCTTTAACAAAACTTTTGGGTTTTGTGAGTACGGATAATGAATGCAACATATGTTGGTTTCCAATAGATAAGGCTGCAAAGGCAAAATCAGTAGGCCTATTGGAATGGACAAAACAAGAGTTAGTAACATCTGTGAGAAGAATGGAGTTGCAAACAAAATCCTTCAAATAAGAAGGCTTTTGACTGATTCTTTCTGATTTTCTGACTGGTGTGGGACTAGAAACAGGAGCGGAAGTACTTGGAAGAGATGAATTGGGAATGGATTCAGGTTCAGGAGGGTTTGAAGTCCCAAAAAGAGGCAAGGAAGGAGCCAATGATGATGAGTTTGGTAGGAGATCAGGGGCAGTGAATAATTGGGAAGGTGTAGGAGAAGAACATTGGGTCGCAAAAGGAAAATGAGATTCATGAAATTTGACATCTCTGAAAACAAAGATCTTCCTGATTACTAGGTCCATGACTTTGTATCCTTTCTGATTGGGAGGATACCCAATGAAAACACATTTTGTTGCTCTTGGCTGAAATTTGTCCCTAGCATGAGATAATGTGGAGACATAACACAAACAACCAAAAACTTTAAAATGTGCATAATCAGGTGGAGTAGCAAATATCATTTCATAAGGTGTCATTCCCATTAATACCTTAGAAGGAAATCTTTTGACAAGGTGAGTGGCAGTGAGAATGCACTCACCCCAATACTGAATAGGTAGATGTGAGTGGAAAAGCAAACCTCTAGCCAATTCCAAAAGGTGTTTGTGTTTTCTCTCCACAACACCATTTTGTTGTGGAGTAGCAACACAAGACCTTTCATGAATAATTCCTGCAGAACAGAAAAATGCCGCCTCTTGAGTTCCTCTCCCCAGTTCCATTGCATTATCAGACCTGATTTTCTTAACTTTTAAACCAAACTGTCTATCCACCATTGCGAGGAAATCTTTGAGTACAGGAAAAGCATTGCTTTTAGTTTTCAACAAGAAAGTCCAAGTACCCCTACTATAATCATCAACAATGGTCAAAAAATAATTATAACCATCATGTGTTGAAGTTTTGTAAGGTCCCCATGTATCAATATGTATTAACTCAAACAGAACTTTGGACTTAATTGCACTTATAGGAAAAGGCAATCTATGCTGTCTAGCTTTTGGACAAACAGGACAAATGTATTGAGAATTAGAATTTATAGATAGGAAACTAAGATTCTTCATTACTGAAAAGGGCAAATGACCCAACCGGACATGCCATAAGGCTACATTAGGAACAACATTAGCAAATATAGGAGTAGAAGAATTCATACAATCAGATTTAGCAACTGAAACAGAAACAGTACTGGAATGATTTCCTTTGGGAATTGAAACTACTTCACTAGAAACAACAATGGAATTTCTTCCTTTTTGAAAAGAAACTATATTGCTAGAAGATTGTGATTGCTTCCTAGAGGGCTTGAGTAGATATAATCCATCTCCTACTTCACCAAAAACTTGTTCCTTCCTCAGAGAAAGGTCCTGTAAGACACAAGTACTAGGAGTAAATAAGATGTTACAATGAAGATGATTGGATAACTTATGAACAGACAATAAGTTATATTTAAAATCTGGAACATGAAGGACATTGTAGAGTGTAAGATTAGGCAGAATGTTGACATATCCTGTATGAGTGACAATGATCCTGAAAGAATTAGGCAAACTGATATTCAAAGGTATAGGAAGAGGAGTGAGAGACATAAAAGATTTGGAATTAAAACACATATGCTTAGAAGCACCCGAGTCAATAATCCAAACATTTGAATTGTAGACTGTAAAACATGATCCTGAATACTTTAGGATTGTACCAGCAATGACATTAGCGTTAATGGTTGATCCCGAGCTGCTTGCTTGGTTCATGTGCATGTCCTTTTTCACTTGTTGCAGCAAGTTTGAGTATTGTTCTTTGCTGAGGTACTGAGCATAGTTATTGTTCCATGTGTCTCCATATTGGGCAATGACATCTTCAGCTTCCTCCTTTGGTATGACTGCATTCCCTTTCACTGTGCTTTCAAAATTCCTTGACTTTGTGAACTCAAAATCATCAGGATACCCTATGAGCCTATGAAAATCATCATGTACATGCCCTGTTTTTCCACAATAGGTACAACTCACATTTGGGTTGTATTTAGTTTTCCTTGGCTTAAACTTTTCAGCTGGTTTTCCAGATTTTTTAGTAGAGGAATATCCAAACCTCTAGCCTGTTTGTCCTCCTCTAAATGTTTGATTGTTAGTTTGATTGTTGGTCTTGTAATTTCCCCTGCCTTGTCCTATTGCTATGAAGGAAGCTGCAGCAGGTGAGAAAGAAGGATTCACAACTCCTTCTTTGTGATTGTCATCCTGTAAAAGCAAAGCATATGCACTGTCAATTGTTGGTAAATGAGTCATCATTAAGATGGTTCCTCTAGCCTGAGCATACAGATCATTCAGACCCATCAAGAATTGAATAAGTCTTTGATCTTCCAAAGCCTTAGTTAACTTTCCTTTTCCTTCACATGTACACACACAAATGCAACATGTGAGCAGATTGAGGGAGTCTAATTCATCCCATAGTAGTTTGAGCTTGGTAAAGTAACCTGCAATATCGTTATTTTCCTGCACTAAACATGATAATTCTTTTTGAAGGTGGTACAGTTTAGCTCCATTAGACCTTCCAAATCTCTGCTCCAAGCTGTCCCAAAGCTCCTTAGCAGTTTTAGAGTAGATCACACTATCAGCTATTTCCTTAGATAGTGAGTTCAGCAACCATGACATCACCATGTCATTGCAGCAACTCCATTGCTCATAGTCCACTGCAGTCAGAACAGGAGCTTTGCAAGCACCATTGATGAATCCAAGCTTTTTCTTGGCTAAGAGGGCAATGAGAATAGACCTTCTCTAACCTGGAAAACCTTTTCCATCAAAAGTAGAGTTGATCAGACTCATTCCAGATGAATCTGAGTTGTGAAGGTGATAGGGGTGATTGTTGATAAAGGCTTCACCATTTCCAGCAATGGTTTGACTTCCACCAGTGGCTTGAGTTACAGTGGATTCCCCAGTCATATTTGATTGCAGAAAGTATGGAAATGATTAATGGAAGTTGAAGATGATTGGATCGAGCTAAAGCTCTGATACCATGAAAGAAAATAAAGAAAATGGAGATAGGAAAATTTTCTATGTGTTTCTTCATCAATAATTACATAGATTTATACATGTATCCTAAGGACTAGAGTGCAAGAAACGTAAGGACTAATTACAAATTATTAAAATTACTGTAACAAACTCTAACTAATTCTATACACCTCATTGTGTTCTAGAAGATGCCTTTTTGTTTCTTTGGGCTTAACAGAGTATTGCTCACAAAGGCCCAAATCTAATATTGATCACAAAGGCCCAAATCGGATTGGCCCAAGACATTTACTCTTTTCAGACAAGCTTGTATAGTCTAGAACCTTCACTTATTTCTGACTCAAGCTTGTCCTTTTCATCTCTTCCTTTTCTCTGTTGCGTATCAATGGAGGAAGAAAGCTTCTCTCCAATAGAGATACATTTCTAATATTTTTCATCTTATAACAAAAGAAGTGGAAGAAAAAGAGATTTAATGAAGGAAATGTTATCACATAAAATTACACATTACTGCTATTTTTTTTTCTCTTGATCAAATTATTAACACGTTTTCTTGAAATACAGTAGACAAGATTTACTTGATTTGGTAATTTCTCGTGAGGGGATGGATCGAGAGAAATTTAATTTTTTTATCTATTTATTGTCGTAATAATATTTTAGGATTTGTAGCAACAATTTGATAATATATTATATGATATAACTAAAATATATTGATAATTAACTAATTGATGGGTTGCGGAAACAGTTGAAGCTATACTGAATCAAAAAAGGATGTCATCTAAATGCTACCTTCTCTAATTTTTATTCTTTTGTTGATCTAGACAAGATTTACTACATCATTGATAGGGATGCACATAAAAATCAAATCAATTTTTTTTTGATAATTTGGTATTTGATAATTCGATATTTGGTATGGTATTCGAGAGTAAAATTTTAAAATTTTGATATTCGAGTCTAAATTTAAAAAAAAAAATCAAATTTCGGGCTTTTATTGAAATTACTTTCAAATAAACATTACAAACTCATTTTGGTATGTGACACTAGAACCATTGCCCTAATCCATAACACAACAAAAAGAAATAATCTAATAGTCCTAACAAAATAGTATACGGGTTTGAATTTGATATGTGACATTAGAATTATTCGGTATTCGATTTTCCTGAAGACCAAAATATTTACTTAATGAAGGTCATATATTAACACATTCATAAGTTATCAGTACAAATTCAAAGAGAAAGTTAAAGACTAAACATAAACAATCCAAATACATGTTTTTAGTTGTGTCAATTTACATTTTTTAATGTCTTTTTACTTGTTGAATTTCTATTATACCATGTCTCCATATGGATAAATAGAAATAATTGGAGCAATAATATTAACTTTGTAACAAAATCAACCCTTCGAAACAATAAAGGTTCACTTTCATTGGTGCTTCCCCCTACACGTATATTGGGGCGAGAGTAGGCGCTAGCTTGCTAAACAGGATTTTCTACGAGGTAGAGGCAAATTTGATTTACCAATTACCCGATAAAATTTTTAAATTTTAATATTTGATATCTACTATCAATTACTAAATTATCGAACTCAAAAATAAGAAATATCGAACCGAATACTAAAGAGCAACTAATTGCACTCCATAGCAAATTTTATGTTTGCTATGGAGCTTTTGATTTGTATAATTCGCTAGATACATCCAATTTTATACAAATAGTTCAGTTTTGTATAAATTCATTTATACATTGTAATTTGTATAATAAGATCTGTATTTGTATAATTATAAGTGTATAGGAAGAAAATTTGTATATACATTTTATACATTTTGATTTCTCTCGCTTTATACAAACGTAAACGCATTTTATACATTTGTATACCGAATAGGTAATTGTATACCAAAAATGACTAATTGTATACCGTACCAGATGGCAAAATACTAGGATGTTTGCTGTGAATTGCAAATAAAATAAACTATGGCTATAACATTTAATTTGAATTAATAGTTTGCTATTTCATAAAATTTTCCCAATACTAAACATACTCCCCTATTTATTGAGATTTTATTCTAATTAGCCGAACCATTTGGGCCTGTATCTTCCTACTTCAATAGTAACTCTCTGCACCAATGTTTTCAAATTAATTCAACTATATTTTTAAGTATAAATGATGTTCTAAAAACAATTGTTCTTTTATTTTATTTATATATTTATTTTTAAAAAACTATGACATTTGGGATCCGATATTATGCACCCCCTGCTTTTTAATAAAATAGAGAAATTTACATAAATAGTCGTCAATTAATTGATGTATATTTTATGTATATTAATATAGTATATTTATTATACAAAAATAGTGTATACTTTATAAATATATTACTAGCAGATGTAATTATTTTTTACCTATTGATAGGGATGTGCAAAAGTCGAACCGATCGATAAATCGAACTGAAACAACGTTATTGGTTTATTATTATTGTTATTGGGTTAATGATTTTCTAATGGTTTTATTAAAAAAAATTATTGAGTTATCGGTTCGATTTTGATTTTTGAAAATTGATTATTGGGTAAATCAATAACCCATTAAAATTGTAGTAATTTACTACTTTATCCATACATAAATATTAAATATTAATCTCAATACCTTACTAGTTACTGTCGAGAAAATGATCAAAATAGTCCTTAATGTATGGACTTAGATTGATTTGGTCCCTCATATATGCAACTTATGGAAAAGGTCCTTTATCTATGTTAAAAACTTATCAATTTAGTCTTTCAACCTAAAACCCAAACAGACACAAGAAAATTTTGTCAAATTAAACAGAATAGTGCAACTCACGTGACATACACAAATCCTTAACAAAACCTCTGTTTTCTTGGATCAGTCCAAACCATCAAAACTCCCGCCTTTCCAACAAAGCCTCTGTTTTGTGGAAAACTGCTAATGCATTACGTTCCATATGGTAATCTTTTTTTTTTTTGGAAGTAGCTGAGCATTTCATTTTCCCTATGATACATGAACTACTTTCTGGAATATGCATTGAAACAGGATGAACATTACATTTATTAATAACAGCTTCGCCAAGAACAACATCTCGAAAATACTGAAGAATCATTTGATTAAGCTACAAATGTATGCAAATAGAACCATATAGAACTCAGGTTAAAATGTAAGAATGACCTCAGTAGCTACTTACTATTGACGATAACCTTCGAATTTGAACTGCAAATCCTAGACTATGTATATTTCCTCATTGAACTGGTTCTTTCAAGAATAAGAAAGGTAAATCAAGGATACACCTGCACAAAACCTTAGTCGAAAATTCTCTCCCCTGTTGATAGTACAAAAGAACTGAAAATGCTAACTGCAAAACCAGCTCTTCCTAATGCTAAGAAACCAAGAGCCACAGAGGAACAGAACAGAGCCCCACTAGGTGTTCTAAAGTAAGGAAGAGCCATCAATGCAAGAGAAGCTACGATGAAACCATATGATAATAGCAGCAACACTACATATCATTCACAAAACAAATAGTACTTATGTCCTTAACACAAAAAAATGTTGTGGCACCATGTTTAGCCCAACCAAAATTGATAGCAACACTACATTAAGTATCAAAACAATCTTGACTTGGTCCAGAGTTTGCTCTTCTAACCTGCAAGTGTACAATGCATCCGTTTTGTATTTATAAAACAATATAATTGAGAGCCAAATCAAATTTTATGCCAAAAAAAATTATCGGTAACTTTTCAGGAATTGATGAAGTAGGAGGCATCCAAAAAGCCGAGTCATATGCACCTACTTCAGACTGCACATAATTTTTAAATTTACATGTCCTTATATTATGGCCAGGCTTGTGACATAAGCTACAATTAACAGATACTTGTTTTTTGTTCATTCTTGTTCTACTTGATCATGTCTCATGTTGCTCTCGTCTCCTCAATTTCTGGCCTCTTCCCCTCTTGTTTTGTCTTACAAATCTCGGAGGCAAAGGAGGGACCTTATTTTATTTAGGCCACAATTGTGATCCATTGATCGGAAAGATGGTCTTTTCATAAATTCTTTTATATGTAGCAACTTTGTAGCAATCATCAACATAATCAAGAACCACATCATTTTTAGCCCAAATGGCCGATATTGCATGTTTGCAAGGAATTCCTATTATAGTCCATTTTCTACAACTACACTTTCTGTTTTGTAGGTCCACAGCCCAATTGTCGGCAATCGATGCTCCAAGAATCTCATAATGCCATTGATTTGATTTTTTTGGAATAAACGCAGCTGGAGCAGATTCATTCTTGTGCAAGATGCTCTTGATCCGAGGACAAATATCACCTGAATTCCATCTTTCTGCTTTCTCCCAATAGCTTGGAATCTAGCCATAAGAAGATATCTTAATTTCTCCAACAAAGTTATGATTGGCTTGTCTCGAGCATCAAGAATCATACTATTAAAACATTCACACATATTATTTAACAAAACATCACATTTAGCACCTGTAGAAAAATGTGATTTAGACCAATCAGTTGGTGGTTTTTCATTCAACCATGTAGCGGCTTCAACATCTAATTCATGCATCTTCTCCATGCAAATTTTAAAAAACTCCACAGTTGTAGCATTTGCAGCAGCCCAAAGAGCATTTTTGAGGGACAAACCAAAAAAATCAGCCTTCTTAAAATTATTATGGAGGTGTCGTACACAAAATTTATGGTCAACATATGGCAAAATCTCATTAAATGCTTCGACAAGACCTTTTTGTTTGTCCGACATAAAGGTCCAACTTTCTTGATCATCAATCTCTAAGTCACCAGCCAAGTGGTTAAAAAACCTTGATCATGTCTCCTTGGTTTCCCTTTCAACAACGGCATATGCTACTGGAAATATGTTTTTGTTAGCATCGAGACCCACTGCTGTCAGTAATTGATTCCCATATATCGGTCCCTTCAACCAACATCCATCTACACCTACTATTCTGCGACATCCAACTTTGAAAGCCTCTTTACAAGCAGCAAAACATAAGTAAACTCTTTGAAATCTGCATGGCTTATTAGGCATCTCATTATCAGTAAACTTCATATAAATTGAAGTGCCTGGATTTGTTTTGTCAATCTCATGAACATAGTCCCAAAGAATGGCAAATTGATCTTTTAAACTTCCATCAAGTAATGCAATTGCCTTTTTCATAGCCGTCCTAGCTTGAGTTAAAGTAACATGAGCTTTAAGCTCGACACTAACCGTATCTCTGAATTCAGACATCTTCCATCCCCTATTATGTTTAATTCTATCAAGATAGGTCCTTGCAATGAATGAAGAAGTTATCGTCTTGTTATAATGGTGCCAATTTTTACAACTATGTGAGGGATTGTAAGTTTTTACCTGAAACGTCTTTTC